>BQNB010108491.1:0-22942 GCA_026074375.1 Tanacetum coccineum
CTCACATATTTTTGGCCGTATATTTATTTATGATATGGACATATCCCAACAATAATCGTGGACGGATAGAGAAGGAGATGATAGTGTGAAAAAAGTACCTTTCCGCATAACATAGGTATGCACATAATTGTACGTATTTTATTTTATCTAATTACAGTATAAAAGATACTTTAAAATGAATTTAGTATGTATTCTACTTACTAGCATACTTTTTAAACATGTAACTTACACAGTATTTCGTTTATAATCTTACTAATCGTCAGTATGAATGTAACAATAAAAATAATGGAAAATTCTCAAAAGAACCCAAAATATTTTAGGGACATGACTCTTTACCACAAAAAAAATTAAGCTCAAAAAGATCGAGTCGATTGGGCAACTCAACAGTTTTTTGACAAGTGTTTGGTATTTGTAAGGTATTGTTTTTGAGCAAGTTATACTTAGGGCGACCGGTTTTTAGTTTTTTTACCTAAATATTTTTGTACTTAATTATTTCAAATAGTACATTGCGCAACTTGTACTTTAGGGCAGCCTATAATTAATATTTTGGCCGACTAGTTTGTGAGTATATTCTTTTTGTTTTTTATACTAGTTGGTATATGTACAATCTATCTCGTAAAGCTTGCAAAATACAAATTTTGTTTATTTTTTTAACAAAATACCAAAAAGTTTATAAAATTACACACACCATAAATTAAAAATAAATAAAACACACACAGTCCTCCACTTTTGTATGTTGGCTTGTATTTGTTAATATGGGGCGAGTCTGCGAATTTACGCTTTATTCCTAACATGTGTATGGAGCTGTGTGAGATATATCATTTCATCACCATGAACACAAAAATAAGAAAAAGATTTTAAAGAGAGAAAGAACTAGAGAGAGAAATAAAAAGAGAAAAATGGTTACTTGCACATGAAAGAAAATGAGAAGCAACACCCTCTCCACACTTGGAGAGGGCTTTATATAGTTACAAGAGTGGACAAGCCTTGTGGGCTTTCTTATGTTTCATTTGGGCCGGACCAAATATAAATGGAGTTAAGCCCGACACTTAGGCCCAATTAGCTTAGATAAATTCCCATAAACTAAGTTTTTCTTATACAAGGCTCGGGAATATTTAATGACCATCACTTTAATAAAAACACGGCTAACAATCTCCCGCTAAGGGGTGGTCATTCAATTGTGGATCCTTCTTGTGATGTCTTGAGTCTTGGAGCCTTGTATTCTCGGGAATTCTTTTGAAGATCCTTTTGCATGCTTATGATCTTGGATCTTGATCTTTAACTTGATATTCTTTGACAAAATACTAATATCGTGGTCTTTGGCTTTGATTTGTCTTGACTACTGAGATCTCTGAATCTTTATCCTTGAATCTTTATGCCGCCTTGCGATCTTGTGTCTCCACCCTCATGCTCAAGGTCTTGAAAGCTTGCTAACAATCTCCCTCAACATTTTCTTTAACATGATTACTTGTACCACATCACAGTAGGAGTAGTACTTGATCCACTTGTAAGATATGTCTTTGTTATTGTCCGACAATCTTGTCAAAAATGTTCTTTTGAGGAAGTGCTTGTACATCAGAGATTGCGGAAGACTTTGATAGTTTGAGCTTCCATCATGTATATATCTTTGTCGATTAAGCACGAGGTCTTGAATCTTGACTCCGCTGGAATGAGGTTGTAACGCCGTCACTTATACCTGAAAATTGATGTTAGTGATAAGCAGCAGATATAGATGAATATGGCTTTGTCCTTCGTCTTGAGTTCGGTTACATTAACCTTCGGTTTCGTGAGGACCATTTTATAGTATAAATACTGTACCTGTGATCAGGTAGGTTCAATTTAGAAGAACCTCATTGACAAGGTTTCTAGCTCAAAGTATTAGATCCTCTAACGCGATTGCATTAGATTCACCGTACTTGCTTGTTCTCATTACCAGAACGTCTCAAAGCAGACAGCACGGTAAGAGTGAATCGGATAGTTACTATCTTTCTGATTGAGTCGTCAATTCATATATTGGACCAAAATTGATATCCAGTTGACACAAGCTTGATTCATTGAGAATCTCGCAAGTCACCTACCAAGAGCTTGTTTGATGTTGGCTCAAGAAGGATTTCCATCGTCACTGTGAATACTAAAGAGTATTACTCTGATGTTCTGGCAATTATCACAAGGATAATGCGTAGGACTTATTGATTCCAAATGTTGTATAATGATGTACAACATTTTATATATTGGAGTTTGTGTCCTAGTAAGATTTTGATGAATCTTATTGGCTCTAGAATCTATAAGTGCACATTTGTTATTTGGTAATCGAAGGCTGGAGCAGACTGCCACCTTTTCAATATCAATGATCTTGGAATGAGAAAGCTGATAGAAACGTGTTGATCTCCGTGAGAAATGAAACAGAAATCTTTTGAGAGATTCTGAGTGGCTAGGGAGGGTTGTGCATTACATCATTAGGTCCATGATGTCAGACATCATTATCAGAATCATCTTTGTGATTACTGATAGATTATGTATTGACCCGGATTCTGCCTAGGGTTGTATGGAGGGCTTCTTTCTTTTCACCCTTTGTCCTTATAATTCTTTTTCATTCTTCAACCCCTTCAATGCTTACCGAGACTTCATGACTAGTGCCTTATTGGGTTTGTTCCATCATTAGCTACATCTCAGTCGGCACTATTCTCTTATTCTCACTTTACTCCTTTTTTCAATCATACCTAGGACTTCTACTCTATCTAATGGAGTGCTCCTGGGTAGATCCCTCCGGTTCTAGCTGGATCATGGAACGAATTTACCTAACCTTAACCGCCTTATAACTCCTTGAGAAACAACAGTTGGTCGGTCTTTGTGTATTGCCATGAAGATCCATAAAACCATTTGATAAAAAATCAATCAACGTGTCTGAGAAATCATTTGAGACACATTGAGTGTTTCCAGAGTTACCAAAAAGCTCCCCCTACACATATGCACCATATTATTAAAGAGTTTAGCACATGCGAGGTTTGGGAACACACTTATAGATTAAAGATCGTATCCGTTATTAATCCATATTGATCACATTTTAATCACTATTCTCCTTCTCAAAATTGCATATGTGTTTATAATTTTTGACAATTAGTAAATTAAAAACAAGTTAATGTCCAGAATTCACATGAGCCTAACCAAGTCTTGGGAGAACAGGAGTGCATTCAGAATGAATCATATTATTATACTCCCCCTCAATTATAGAATAGAGTGAAAACTTAGAGTGGGGGTTTGTTGAGCACACAATTTTGAAATAATTTGAAATTTTATTTTTGAAAATATCATGAAAAATTGTGCTCAACGGGAAAATATATAAGATATATCTTTTTTACCATCATTTTCCTTAGTACTTCTCTTGAGCATTCAAAACTTTGAATGTTTATATGACTTTGCTCAAGACCGAGAAGATATGAACTTCCTGTTGTTTAGGATAAATGTACATAAATAAACATTTTCCTTTCTTTAGGGCCCAAGTCCTAAGCTGACATTTACTTAGAAGTCGTAGAGAAAAAGTGAAAGGACATATTTTGAAAGCGTTTGAAACTCTCACTCGAACTTCATTTATTCACCCGTGTTAATATTAATCAACATTTCTAGGTGCGCAAATGTTATCGATTGTCGAGAGACATGTCGGAGAATATTATGTTTGTATTTTTTGAAATTTTCTTATTTTGTATTTTGCTTTTATAGGTTTTATATTTTTGTATTTTCTTTTTCAGAAATATTTATAAATCAAAATAAAGAGAAAGATCGAAAATATTTACAAGTCGAAGTTTCCATCAGCAGTGATAGTTATTGTTAGAGTTGAAGTAGATGAAGTTGAATCTTGTTGTTGTTGACATTTATCGGATGCATTGGCAGTAGTAACAGCAGAAGACTTTAAAACAACTTGATTTTCTCCATTTGAATAATTCGTCGAACATATGACCGAATAGATTTTCCAACTCTATCATCGACGTCATGACTATCATATATACTGAAGTGAAAACAAGAAGATTTCTCTTCTTTTTAAGGTAAAGCGCACTGAAGCGTACACTTCCTTTTTATTTGTAGCTCGGGTTATGAACTGAAGTGAACATAAGCCATTGACTTAAGCTAACAAACTTTGAATGTTTGGATACTAGCTCAAGGCTAAAAAGATTTCTCTTTTCGTTGTTTAGGATAAACGCACTGACACGTGCATTTTCCTTTTATTTGAAGATCGGGTTGCAATCTGACATTTGATTACAAGCCATTACTATGAGTTCAAAACTTGGAATGTTTTGTTATATTAGTTCATGACCAAAAAGATTTCTCTTTTCGTTGTCAAGGATAAATGCACTAACACGTGCACTCTCCTTTACATTGAGGTTCGGGTTTAGGATAACCTGGCTCTGATACCACATGTTAGATGATATCATTTCATCACCATGAACACAAAAATAAGAAAAAGATTTTTAGAGAGAGAAAGAACTAGAGAGAGAGACAAAGAGAAAATAAGATGGTTACTTGCACTAGAAATAAATGAGAAGCAACACCCTCTCCACACTTGGAGAGGGCTTTTATAGTTACAAGAGATAAAACCCTTCTTGGGTTGTTGGGCTTGACTTTGGGCCAGACCTATTACCAATGGACTTAAGCCCGACACCTAGGCCCAATTAGCTTAGATAAATTCCCATAAACTAAGTTTTTCTTATACAAGGCTCGAGAATATTTAATGACCATCACTTTAATAAAAACACGGCTAACATTCTCATCTTTCTTCCAGTCAGATTTAACCCACTGCCTTTCCCATCCATCTAAAACCAAAAAAAATTAACATTAATTACTGAAATTCGTGTAACAACAAACCATAAAATCTTAGAAAAAACTCAAGGATGTGAGGTTTTAGGTGGTGGAGTTGTCTCGATTTGATGGTCGGGGCTTCGATGGTGAGGGGTTTACATGGTGGGAGTGGTGATGGTGTTATATTTAAATGGAGGCAGTGGAGATGAAGAGGAAGAAGATTTTATGTTGTAATTGATGATGGTTTGTATACCCACACTTCATATTTTGCATACCCTCAAGCTCTTCATCTTTAATCTCCCATTTAATTAATTGCGGAAAATCAAAAGACTAAACAACACAGTCGAATAAGATGAAGGAAAAGAGAAAAACGCAGTTATTTATGGGCTTGGGTCATAAATACTGCAAATTCAATTCCTTGTACTGAATCTTTTTATAGATAAAGATATTTAAACGGTCAGGATCATATGTTACACCTAAGACATCCTCAACCATAACTACATGTAAGTCATCGTCTCTGAAATATGTATCAACTAAGGTACCCATTTTTACCTCTTTTATGCAAGTTAATTCATTTCAGTAAATGACAAGAACCCCTAAATACGACAAACAAACCTTTATGATGAGAAACACGATACACATAACGCACCGCACAGCGAAGCGCGAGTATCAAAAACTTGTATCATAACAAAAAAAAACGAAATATGACATTTAAAAACTTTTTGTTTAATAGCAGTACTACTCCGTAATAGATAAGGCTACCCACAGACCACAAGAAGGACACCGAACGACCTATCTTTTTCTTGCCACATCAGTTTTCTCTCTTCGGCGACATACATGCGACCTTTTAGCCCCAGTAAAGCGACTTACTTTTAAAAAAAAATTAACAACAAAATTAAAATTTATTAATAATAAAAACAATTACATATTCAAATACATTTAAAAAACATTACAAGAAACTTAAACTAAACTTCATTATTACGTTGCTGGTTAAATAAAGTCATCTCAATTTCTGTCCAAACAACATAAATTTTCAAAATTCTCCAACACGCCTCCATTGTAAAGGCATGTTCGTATTGCGTTTCAAATTCTGCTAACGCTTTTTGAAACACAACGAGGTTAGAAGACCCGATCTCGTCCATCTGTTGGACACTATCGTAAACGACACTAAACGCATCAATTTAGGATGAATCGAATTTTTCCATTTGGTAATTATGGTATCGTATCCTCGAATATTCTTCCCCATTTCTTTCTCAAAGTAAGCAAAAACCTCCGACCAAAACCATCTCTTCATGGCGTCTCGGGTGACGTAGTTTTTCGTTACGTTGCACCAAGCTGTACACAATGTGACCTCTTCTGCTGTTGTCTATGGTTGTGCCATCTTGGCCTTTCGATGACGATTAGAAGTGCAAGCCGAACCGTTAGACATTGTAAATAAAAATGAGAAATATAAGATCAAAGTAGTTTGAATTTATGTATAAAATGATGAAATGAATAGGGTATTTATAGGGCTTAAAAATATTAAATTTTAAAAGTTAAAAAAAATCTTTTTTTCTTCTAATTATTATAACGGTACAAAGGGGTGTGTGTGTGTTTCCTAGTCGATTGTGGGGACGACTTATTCATGCAAAATGGAAGACCTCGACCAAATCACACGACCTTGCCATAATAGGCCGACCGACCAGCGACCTAGACGACCGAGTCGGTCATGGCCCTTATTGGAGGCGGCCTAAGTTCGTTCTTACATACATGGTCAACTCAAAGTTTACAAACTTGCTCTTATATTTGGGCTTAGAGCCCAAAACTCAACATTCTATCTTCAAACCCGTCAACAGCTATACCCAAAAACCCGACCCGTATTCACTACTTAAACAACAATACAAACTCATTGGGTAGCAAAACTTGTTGAGCAAGAACACAAATCACACTTGAAATTTACAAACACAAACCAAACAATACATTGAGTTATGGAATTAAACTTAGAAGAAAACAAACACCTCAACAAAGAATGCTCAACTTTAATCCTGGTAACTTTTTTTTTATCTTCCACTTAGGGTTTCATACTTTTAATTTTATAAATGTATTTTAGTTAAGGTTAGAAGTATGTTTTTAAGTTAATGATGTTAATTTTGTTTTGTTGGTTGGTGGTTAATGTAGCCAGCGTTGTCTATTGGAAATGTGGGACAATTAGCTGTGGATTTGTTGATTGCTTATAGTAAAGCTGAGCGAATTGGGTGTTTAGATGATCCGAATGTGCTTCCATGTGTCGGAAACGATGCGTATACTTTCGCGACTCAAGGAGACCTTGTGCTGCCACTTGAAGGTTGTTTTTTAGTACTTCTAGTTTGTTTGTTATGTGCTTCAGTGTTTGCTTTATACTTAGCCATTACGCGTCGGTTAAGAAAATTTGTTTCAAATTAAGTGAATACCATACAATAGGAAGTTTCCTATAGGGGTTGTTTGGGAGTGCTTTTATATTTATTTTTTTGTAGCTTATCGCATATACAGTTTTCTGTCGTACAAAGTGCTTCTGCTTATCTTTGTGTTTTGAGGGAAAATAAGTGGCAGGTAGGAAGGGAGCTGCTTATTTCAAATTATTTTCTTATTTAACCTTGAATGGTCTATTAATGGATTTGATTGAATATTTCTAACAAATTGGTATTTTTGTGGAGTGTTCTTGTTTCTTCTATAATAGAAGTAAAATCAAACACTATTTTTGAAATTCTTAGAATTAAGCAGTTTATATATGTACTTATTTTGTAAGCAGAAAGAAATAAGCAATTCCAAATACAGCCTTATTCTAAGAATTACTAGAGTATTAAGTGTCTGAAGTCTATATCTTATGCATAAACGTGTGTTGTGAGGTTTTTGTTGCGACCGTTTTTGTGTGGAAATCATAAGCCTTAACTTTGTTATGCAGCTTATGAGTCACCTGCTAATGCATTGAGCCTTATTCAACAAAGATCACCGATTGTTAAGGTAAGCCCAGCATTTTTTATGCCTTTAATTGTTTACATAAACTCATTTTCATAAGCCTAGCATGTCTTATAGTTGCCACACCTACTAATCAGGATGCTGTTATAATGCCGTCTCAACATGCTTAAGCCGTATGCCCGTATGCCATCTTTTTTACTCGTTTACGAATCTAGCAAATTGGTAGCTGCGCAGCAGTAATGTTTTTAGTGGATAAAGATGTCTTGTCATTCTTAAATGGCGATTAACGGAATTAGTGAATAAAAACATTGAATTTAGTATTTCAACAGAGAACCTGCATGCAGCTGATTTTATTGTTGTGGTAATCATACAATCAAAATATAATCATCTCAAATGTAAGTCTTCTGCTAGGCTGATCTAACATCTATAACTTGTATTGAACAATTGTCATGTATGTTTTAGCACTTAATTATTTAAGACTTTTTTCATTCAATAATGACCTTTATTTAGGGCAGTTACTACTCACTTACCCACATTACCCACATTGAACACAGTAGAGGCTACTATGATAACGTGTATTTTCCATAAATTTGGTCTAAACCTTATCCAGATTAAAGAAAATACACGTTACCACAAATTTGGTCTAAAACTTTACCCTTATCCAACCTCTTATTGGGTTTTCCTTAAACTTTTTATGAAACCTTAAAAGAACAAAAAACCCAACAGATTCTAAACAAGTTTGGATAACAAGACTTCATCTATTGGTGGAACATTGTTGATCTTTGAAATATAAAACTATGATTACATGTTTAAAAACTGTTTGAAAGGAGAGTAATGTCGAAAACGTGCTTTATATTATTGTATTGAGATGAGAAAACGAGGTTATGGCTATCCTGATTTATTGTACTTGGTTTTCTCTCTAGGGGATATCAAAACCCAAATCGTAATAGTAAGAGTACAAGAAAACTAGATGCTAATTGAAATTATTGCTAATCAGGAACTATACATATAAGTTTGTTTACTGTTCTGTGATATGTGTAACCACCAATCTAACCATTATCTATTGGCGATTATACTCTAGGATCTTTGCATAGTAACATATCAGACCAACACTTGTTTTTTTTATGAGATTGACCTGTAAACAAAGCCGCATCACGTAGATAAGGTCTGTACAATATGGACTTAGACCTTGCAATAAGGGTGCGGTGTCCTACACCTTGTACGGATAAGAGCTTTCTTAAGGACTGGAAAGCTTTTGAGGGGTTTGAGAGCTCTTGTGTGTGAGTTCAATGATCATGAAAATTGCAGTCTGTGAGATATCTATAAACTCTTATGTACCTGTTAATTGAGACAGCCAAAAAATTTTTTGGAAGGCATTTTTATGGCCAAGAAAACATCAAGGGTGCGTTTAGTTGGGGGGAAAACACCCTTGTTTCCACAAAATGTTTTGTGGAAAACAAGGAAAACAGAGATTCCATATTCCAACAGAGATCGCGTTCAAATCATTGTTTTCCAACAAAATTTCTCTACAAAACACAAAACATGCATTTCCCAACTTAACAAGGGAAACTACAAAACACATTTTATTTGTTTTTCTTGTTTTCTTTGCAACCCCCTTGTTTTCTTGAGAATGGAAAACAATATCACATGAACGCGTTTTCTATGTTTTGTGGAAAATAAATCTCCTTTTTTTTTACAAATATGAAAACACAAAACTAGGAAATTTTTTCTCCAACTAAACGCAACCCAAGCGTTGCCACCTCTCATTGTTTTTGTTGTCCACAAGCGAGCTTTCGCCTATAAGAGATGCAGGACACAGCACCTTAATGCAAGGTCTAGATTCATGCAACCAAGACCACAGTTACTTTAGACCACACACAATATTGGTTTATACTATAAGCACATATGTGCATGTGGCTATTAATTAACGTACATTCTAGTTGGGAGTTCAACTTTCTTCTCCTCTCATTAATATTGTATGGGTTTACATATCCCTGAGAATCAAAAGAATCATCATCTCGTTTTGTTTCATTTCAATAAAATTGATTCAGATATGTTATACGCATATCAATCTCCTTCCAAAACAATGTTCTGGACAAGACGACAACTGATCAAATTTGTATTATCTGTTTTTGAAGCATTTATGTTTGGTTAGATTGGCACCAATGGATAATTTAATAGACAAGTGATATAGTTATGAAGCGGGATTCATGGTCTTTTAGAGGTGGGATTCATAGGGTGTTTAGGATTGTTTATTTTTATTTCTTAGCTGTTTTTTAAAGCAAAAAGTAGTTTTATAGTCCAAACATTTTCTGCTTATCTGCTTTTATTTAGGCAGATAAGCAGTTCTTCATAAGCATGTAAGGAGCTACTTGCTTATTTTTTATTGTTTATTTCAATAGTGAAATAAAATTAACTTTTAGTATCATATTTAATCCAAAACTTTTAATAAACGGATTTAACTGAAAGTTTATCAAATTGTTATTCTTATGTTTATAACTGCATTTGTTTATAAAATAAACAAATTCAAATATTATATCCAGAAGTACTTATATTAAGTAGCTCATAAGAACTTATTTTTAAGCAGCTTATGAAATGATGCCTTATAAGCGGTTAGACCTTTACTTGTAAACTTTCCATACCTCAGAAATTTGACAGTCCCATGACACGTCTTTGTATAGAAATATAATTATCACGCTGTGCTCAATAATTGATTAGCTGCAAATGTCTGTGTTCTAATTCATAGCTCACGCTATTTAAACCATCTATTTTACACACAGCTATGTATAGTATGTTAACATGATATCTAGCGGTTTTCATCTAAAGTTCACATGTGGGTTTTTGTAAAGCATGCAAGCACATCTTCCTCTTTAGCTACATAACTTCTGTTGAATAATGATTACTGATTAACTGAATTCTGATTGGCTATAAGCAGGGAATGATGGTTGAGTTTGCTAAAAACCTTGCTGATTTTGCTGTTGCTTCTGGAAAGAAGCACGTCATAATCCTCTCTAGCTTAGACTTTGGCCGATGGCAGGCAATTGATATGTCAAGGTATTGAATGATTTAGTTTTCTAGCAAATAATGTAGTTTTAACTTCTGTCAGTAGCTTGTAGCTACTTAATTTTGTTATTTTAGAAAAATCTGTTGTGATATGTTATGATATGCTAGAAACAATGACATGAACTTCATTTAGTGCTTCTCTCAGCCAAGCCTTTTAAAATACAGTGTTCTGTGGAGCTCTTGAAATTCAGTTGTGGTTTTTTGTACTCCCGGATAGGTATAGTATTTTTCAGTTAAACAATAGGTTAGTGATAACGACCTTGTTTGATATTACTCCATCTTAAGTTAATGCCTATTATAATTGGTTGAAACCAATATCTACGAGGACATTAAGACTCTAGTTTTCAGGTTTTTTTTTTTTTTTTTAATTTATTTATTTATCAAAAGTGTGTTGAAGCGCATCAACAGTATCTTTGTACCCATAAGCATCATATGGCTGTGTACAAATAATGTGCATTTAAGATTTCCATTTGTCTAAGCAATTTGCTGCGTGTATGCACAAGTTTAACCCTGCCGATTATTCACAATATTTACTGACCTGAGGTGAACTTCTCAGTGGTTTGCAGATTTATTACCTATCTAATACCAATGCGGATGGAGCGGATGACCAATGTGAAAAACTAGGTTGGAAAAGAATGATGGAATATGATCCTAATCGGAAACTATGGAAGTATCTCGATAATTTAGCTGAAGGCAATGCTAGCCAAGATGATCTTTCGCTTCTTGAAGATGATCTGGGAGAAGAGGATTACTATCCAAGTTTGCCTTTTGCTGCAATGTTTTCGTGCTTTAAGGTGAGCCTCATATGCCATTGCTAGTATTAAATATTCTGTTTTCCGAATAGCAAGTCACTCCCTTCTTATGGATAACTTGTTACATTTAAACATATTCATTAGGTGAAAGATTACATTTAATTTTACTTTATTGAGATATTTGTGTACTCATTATGGTTGACACTTGTTAATTTAATTGCTGTGTCTAATATTCCTTTTAACAATTGTCTAGGCCAAAGGTTTGAAGGTCACTTGCTTGTTTTGTTATTGCTCTGAAGGAGACAACATTCCCGATGCCTTTCATTTGGCAGATGCAGCATGCAATCTTGTGGGGCTGAGCCCTGATACCTTTAAAGGTGAATTTAGTTGCTTGCAATGCTTATATCTTAGATTTCTTTGCATTTCTTCAGTTGTGTAATAGCATGTTTAACTTATATGTTGTATTGATCATTTGTTCAGGAAATGAAGGTGGTAAATGGGTGATCCCGTTTTCATGGCAGAGTGTTTACGGGCCGCCTCCAGATATGTCGCTATTCTAGCCTGGTTGACTTCATTTTCTCATCATAGTCAAATTGTTACCTTTGCTTAAGTTATGTATATTTAAACGTTTTCATTTTGCTGTCAATGAGAAGAAATGAAATGGGATCGTGGGTTCGAGTCAATTAATAGGTCGACCCAAAAAATTTATTTCGACTATGTCGTTATGTGTCATATCCACGTGTCACGATATAAAGAAATGGTGCCCACAAAATGGAGATAGATGTGTATACGAATAGCAGCCAGATAGGAAGAGAACTATTCAAAGACTCAACTTTAAGGTTCCAATTGTGTACTAAAGGTAGAATTGCCAGCTAGTTGGGATATTATTGAACAGATCTTTATTATGCAGCCATTACTTCTGCACTGCCTAACACCTTCTTTGAATGTATTAACAATTAAGTATTTAGTTAATTCATACTTTATCATCAAACATACAACTTGATAATATTTTGTTAAAAAGGTTTATGACTTTATGTGGCATTGTTGAGGTCCATACATGGGTGTTTTTATAAAGCTTTACAGTCTTATCCTGAATTTTGAAATGAAAGAAAAAAAAAGGAGATAAAAAATAAGGCAGAAAAAAAAAGAGGAAGAGAATATTTAATTGTTAATTCGTGTCCCTCTGCATTTCTCTTTACAATTATAAACAAATATTATGTATTTGGAGGCTACTCAAGTATCAAACAATTTTTTAGTCCAAAAATATATCAAAACTTACTTATATGTTACTTATTTATGTGTTTGCTTTTGTTTATATCAATTTTGAATAATTTATTTCTCAAAGATATATGAAACAACAAAAATTAACATGTTAAAGTAACACAAATAACTATAAAAATGTACGATATTAGTTTTAATATTATTTAGATGCAACTTTATTTAATTTGAAGTGATGACAATTTAGCTACTCCAATATTTTACGTTTTAGTTTTTAATTTATTGTTTTGATATGTTAAAGTTAGCTTTATTTTTTAAATTAAATAAATTTTAGACAAAAGTTATAAATCATATTAGTATAAATGAAAACATTCACAAATTTAAATAACCCATAAATCAGTCTAAATAAATATATGACAAAAGTAAAAAGTTTTATTACTTGAAACAAACAATCACTTAACAAAGGTTGACATGTGACACTAAATAACAAGCTTCCAAATAAAATTGTCACGGTATTTCTCACTTCATTGACTTTTTAATTCATGTTGGTGTCAATTTATCTTAAAAAACACCAGTCTTGTTTTTGAAATATATATGTCACTAGTAGATTGATGTTAATAATTTAGCCCTCCGTCTTAAAATTAGTCTTATTTCCATTTTAGGATGTGTTTAAATACTAGTCTTTCCTTTTTTTAAATATATATATATATTTTTTGTCTAAAAACAATAATTTTGGGTTAGAGGTATTATCAACCAATAACTTAATCTCTACACCACTTATAATGCATATGAGATAAGGATGAAGAGTGAGCTTCCAAATATGAAAGATAAAAATATGAAGGATAATGATTAATGCCCTGAAAAATTCCTCGAATATGAAGCATGGTTTAAGATGTTTCATTCTTCGCCTTTTGGCCGATTAATCCACAGATTTTAAACCCATCATCACACATACTTAAACCAGGTAAAACCCTTTCTTTTCAGACGTGACCACTTCTTGTTTGCAAGTTCAGTTCCTGTTACTAGGAGTACTTTATAAAATACAATCGATTAAATGATTTAGACGAAGAATGTCGAAGAGTGCATATAATATTTCGAGTTAATTTAACAACAAATTATCACATTCATTGCAACGTGAGTGGTGTCAGCAAGAAATGATCTGGACACATGTGACAAATACAAAAATAAATATGAATTGAAAATGAAAATAATATCTCCAAAAAAGAGGCTGCTTGTTCCGGTGTTCTCGTAATCATTTTTCTAAGCAAAATTAGAAGTCATTAGAAATACAACGCCGACACGCTATGGATTAAGTTTACTTTTCCTATTTTTATAATTCAAAATACTGTAATACAATTAAATGTAATTGAAATAGTACATTTTAATAATTCAAGTTGGATCGTTTTGCTTTGAATGTTCAATCATATTGTAGGTCTCTACATATAGTTAAATCACACAAGATAAAACACATAAAAAGTGGAGAAAGAGAGGTAAGAACTTGATGAAAAACACAATATAGAAAGGTTATACTAGTACTTTGTTTCACACAACTCCTACATTGTGTAGAGGTCTTATATCCGTGCTAGGACCTGAAAACTTAGCTACCATGAGTGTTGGACCGGCCATACATTGTGTATGGGCCGAGCTCGATGTCTAACTAATTACAACACGTTACGATATCGAAAACGTTATTACACGATAAACGTAAACTAGACTAAGGATCTGAAATTTATTGGAATGAATACAACTTCATTTCTAACACATATTAACAATTAATTTCTAATGACCTTTCACGAATGATTAGGAATGATCATTTTATTTTCTAAAATACTTTAGAGTTTTTTGTTATACATTCGTCCCTAAGGTTTAGCCAAAGTACAAAAATCGTCCCACATAGTTTAGCCAAATTGCATGTTTCGTCCTTAATGTTTAGTCAAATTGCATGTTTCGTCGTTAACTGGAGACGATTTTTTGCAAAAAAGTTTGATTTTAGGACTATCTATGCACTTTCAGACTATTTGGGACGAAACATACAATTTGGCTAAACCTTAGATGATTTTTGCAATTTACTCTTGTGTTTTTAAAACAAATTTAACAAAATGCGTATCTTAAATAATACTATTTAATTTATTATATTGTCTTTTTTCTTTTTTTATTTAACTGTTAAAAAAACCCTATAGGAACCACTGTTTTCCTCATTTACGCCAATATTGATCCCTACTCTTTTCTGTGACTAACCGTCATTAACTTTTCATGATCACCATCCTTCTTCTACACTATCAAATAAAATCGCTCTCTGTTTTTAATCACAAAATATCATTCATATTCTCTAATTCACTTTTAAACATTATTCCTATATATCAATTCGTTATGTTTGCTTGTAGTTTTTTGCCAAGCTTCTACAGTATAAAATGAACAGTACCCGGCCCACTGGGCTCGGTTACTGTTCATCGGCCCAAAACAAAAACAAAAACAAAAACTTTAGATCCGCTCCACATTCTTTGGCAAAAATAAGAAAAAAATTTATTTACGAGACGTACTCTCATTTTTAACTATTTACGGCTTTCTATCGGCCTGGGCCAAAAAAAAAAAAACGCGCGATTGTCATTTAATATAAGAACAAAACAAACTATTAAACATGAGACCGAAAAAATAAACCCGCACAAAATAATATGAAAAAAAATTGTCATTTTTAAAGGTGGTACTAGACGTTTTTTTTGCACTTAGCTTCTACATGAGCCCGCCCACTGGGCTCGGGTACTGTTCATCGGCCCGGAAAAAAAAAAAAAACTTTATAATCCCGCTCCCCTTCTTTGGCCAAAAATAAGAAAAAAAAAAATTACGGGACGTACTCTCATTTTTAACTATTTACGGCTTTTATGGGCACTCTGGGCAAAAAAAAAAAAAAAAACGCTGCGATTAGTCATTTAATTTTTTAATATAAGAACCAACCAATATTCAAAATGAGACGAAAAAAAATAAACCGCACAAAATAAATATGAAAAAAAATTGCTCAACACAAATAAGACAATTTTTACAAAAGAAAATACTGATTTCCTCAGATAAAAAAATACCGCCAACATAGGCCAACATATATGCCCATATAGAAATAATCAAAACTAAAAATGGGCATCGCAGGTATATGTTATCGGCCAAAAAAATAAAAAAAAAAACTTTATAATCCCGCTCCCCTTCTTTGGCCAAAAATAAGAAAGATTTTTTTTTTTCAAAAGTGATACTACGTCGTTTTGGATAGGTGATACAGTAAAATGAAACAGTACCCGAAACCACTAGCATCGCGTTACTGTTAATCGGCAAAAAAAAAAATTTATAATCCTTTCTCCCCTTTCTTTGGCATAATAAGAAGAAAATATTTAAGGGGATCGTTATTCTCATTTTTAACTACCCACTGGCTCGGTTTCTGTTCATCAGAAAAAATAAACAAAAAAAAAAAACTTTTTTAAGAAGCCCGCTCCCATTCTTTGGTCCAAAATAAGAAAAAATAACTTTACGGGACGTACTCACATTTTTAAACATAGAGAACCGAAAAAATGAAACGAGAATAGAAAAAAATTAATGCCCACCAAAAAAAAGCGAATATAATAACCGGCCCAGCAGCAATGCGCGGGTAATCTTGCTTGTTATTCCTATATATCAATTCGTTATGTTTGCTTGTAGTTTACGTTGTTTTTATTGAATTCTATAAAATTATCTCCTCGTAACTAGGGTCGACAATGGACATTCGATCTAATGGAAATCTATTCGATCCACCATTGCTAGCGAATATTGATCATGTAAATTCGAAGCATTTAAAACATTCAAGATGAAACTAGAGTATTTAATCCAAGCATTCAAAATGATATGACGTTATCCAACTAGTGCGGAGGACGTGAATCAATAAACTCATTCAACACCGAGTTAATGCAATTCATCCTTTGTTTCCATTCTCTCTTGAGAGTTTAACCTCCAGCATTCGCCTCCAAAAAGTTACATGTAATATGTTAATGTAATTCGTACTTTTGAATGATACAACCATAAGAGATAAATGAAATAAGTCAATAACAATTCGACATCTACTCTTTAGCACTTAGTAAATAGTGTGTGAAAATTCTTTCATGCGATAATGGTGTATACAAGTGGTTATCAACATGTTAGCGATTTTTGTAAAGTGGTACTGGTTTTTGTTTTTGTAATTATGAAAGTGGCTTTTGAAAAACTTGAATCTAAGTTAGAATTTAAAAGATATAGGTAGTTTTTTTATTAGTGTGAAGGGTGCGGGAAAAAAGAACAAGCGGGAATGAGGCTTTTCTTTACGGGAACCCACAAAAGCCCATTCCATGCAAAGCAGGAAAGAATAACAAAATACATTCACGGGACTTAACTCTCGAGTCAATTTGCACACAACATCAAGAGAGAGAAATACTATTATATTCGTTTGTGTGTATATTGTGAGTAATATTTGTATTTTAGGGGTATTTTTAAATGATAAAAAATAAAAAAAAAATTAAAGAAAAAGAGAGAGGGCACTGCAATGGTTTAGGGAAAGTTGAGAGAAAAGATTAAGGGAGTGTTTTTTGACGATGTGGAGCTGATGTGACGAGGAAAAACCATCAACCACACATTCCACCCTTACTTTTGAAACTGTTCATTTTGTTAAATTTATTAGTATAAAAGTTCAATGCTCAAGTAAAAAACACAATATTTTAACATATGAAGAATTACATGTATATCATTCTTCAAGATCAAAATTACATATATATCATTCTCACTTTCGTAATTACATCAATGTCATTATCAAACTGTTGTAATTACATCAATATCATTCTTAAACTTTTGAATCCTCATATATATTCAAAAATCATTAAATTGATAACATCAAATAACGTCACTTTTATAGCATCATTTATCCCGTGTAAATAACCCATTTTGTTTAATTATTGCAAGAATTGGTACTTAATCGTTTGTATTTGAGAATTGCGCTCAATGTAACTTATGTGTACTTGGTTTGAAGATTAGCAAAAAATGTAGCCCTCGCGAGCTATGCTTAAACAAAGACATTCGATGTTTACTATCTGACATCCTATAAGCGTATCATCAAGAAAAGATACGCTTAGACAAAGGTGGCAATCTTGACCCAAATATAAAAGAATGAGTTTAATTGGGTCATTTTTTTTATAAATATTTGGGTCATTTGGGTCTTCACGTTAAATAAAGTTTGAGTCCAATGGGCTTTTAAACATACTTTTAAATTAAATGAATGGGTTCAATGGGTCATAGAAATGGGTTGAATGGGTCAACCTAGTTAAACTTTAATCTAATTAGTTATAACTTCTTAAAAAGTGATATACCCTAATCATAACTTTTTTTTAGTTGGATACGTTTTTTCTGAACCGATATTCGTCTGTTTTTTACATTTTTCGTATTATTTCTTTCCGTTTTTCGTCCGTTTTCGTCGATTTTTTAGTTTTTCGTTAGATTTCTTACGTTTTCGTCTGTTTTTTTACGTTTTCTTCATATTTCTTACGTTTTTTATGTTTTCGTCCGATTTATTACGTTTTCGTCTGTTTTTTACGTTTTCGTCCGATTTCTTACGTTTTCGTTCGATTTCTATACGTGAGAGAGATAGAGACGTTTTTTTTTAAGTTTTCGTTATTTCTTACGTTTACGTCTAGTGTTTTTTTACGTTTTCGTCAAATTTTATTCGTTTTCAGTCTTGTTTTTTAAGTCTCTCGTTGTGATTTCTTACGTTTTCGTTCGTTTTTACGTTTTCGTCATAACTCTTACGTTTTGTCCTTTTTTTTTACTTTTTGGTCTGATTTCTTACGTTTTCGTCCGTTTTTATGTTTTCGTCCGATTTCTTACGTTTCCGTTCGTTTTTTTAAGTTTTCGTCCGTTTTTTACATTTTCGTCAAATTTCTTACGTTTTCGTCTGTTTTTTTATGTTTTCGTCCGATTTCTTACGTTTTCGTCCGATTTCTTACCTTCTCGTCCGATTTATTACGTTTTCGCCCGATTTCTTACGTTTTCCCCAGTTTTTTACGTTTTCGTCAGATTTCTTACGTTTTTTACGTTTTCATCCGATTTCTTACGTTTTCGTCCAATTTCTTACGTTTTCGTCTGATTTCTTAAGTTTTCGTCCTATTTATTACGTTTTCGTCCGTTTTTTAATGTTTTCGTCCGATTTCTTACGGTTTTGTTACGATTTTCTAACGTTTTCGTTCGTTTTTATGTTTTCGCCGTTTTTTACGTTTTCGTTAGATTTCTTACTTTTTCGTCTGTTTTTTACGTTTTCGTCCGATTTCTTACGTTTTTGTCTGATTTCTTACGTTTTCGCCCGTTTTTTTTAGTTTTTCGTTTGAGTTTCTTACTGGTTTTCGCCGTTTGGTTTACGTTTTCTTTCTGTTTTTTTACGTATTCATCCGATTTACAAAAGAATTCGTTCTCAGGGTTTCTTACTAAGTCGATTTGTTACGTTATCCGTTAGAATTAGGATTAACATATGTTTAGCATAGGGTTAACATAGAATAGAACTAACATAGTTTAAATTAACTTAGCTTAGTTAACCAAAATATTAATAAAAGAAAATATTTCGTTCTCGCTCTTAGTGATCGACACCCTACTTACCACGAAACTCCATCTGATCGGGTACACTGCCCGTTAAAGTGTTGTTTTAGGTAAAGTCGGCAAAATATAAATTTAAAACTTGAACTATCTAAAATAAACCCTACACGACAACACAATCAAGTTTTTGGTGTCGTTGCTGGGGAGTGAAATTGTAAATCTTTATTTTTATTTGATATTTTGGTTTTTAGCATTAGATTAATCTAACCCCTAGGATTAGTGTAATTTAGATTAGTGTAAAATTTTATAAAATTATGTATATTTGTTTTTAATTATTTGCTTGTGTGTTTATTTTTATTGTTTGAGTGTTTTATTGTTTTAATTGTTTTTAATACACTGTTCTGGTCGATAACCTGATATTGCGTATTCAATTCAATTGGATACGGCGTATCTAACTTTCTTTACCAGTACATCGTATCCATTTAGTAGACTGATACGACATATTCAAATTAATTTAATACGGTGTATCGATCGTCTGATACAACATCAGATGTGATTCTTCGTATTTGATTTTTGTTCTTGATTTTCTATATTACTTTTTTTCTGAGCAAATCCTGCTGATATTTTGCCTTTGTTACAAATCATACTTATCAGAGCTAGATGATCGAGGAAGTAATGGCAAATAATGAGACGAAATCAACTATGAAATAATTCGCGACAAATGATCATGCAAATTATTATTCGAGGATTACATGTATCACGGTTAATGGAAAAATACTTATGAGCTAAAAGGAAAATTCCTTGATGATTTGCACGATAATGCTTTTTAGTGGAACTTATGAGGAAGACGCGGTCGAGCATATCGAATACTTCCTTAAAATTGTCGACCCAATTGATTTGCCCAATGTAAATCATGATAGACTTAGAGTTGATGTTTTTCCAATCTCATTGGCTGGAAATGCAAGGAATTGGTTTGATGAAATTAAAGGATCAACTACTACGTGGGTGGATTTGACTAAAATTTTTTTTGGAAAATATTACCCGCCTTCCCGTGCTTGTAATGTTGTGGGGACTGAAGTAAAGAAGGATCCTACTAATGATATGTTCGAAGAATGGTTGGCTTTGAAATTCGCTAACCATATGACGATGGACCTATTCACTAAGAATGTTTTGGGATTTTTGGAAGAAGAATGATAGCCATGATGAAGTTATTGATGATGGATTTTCTGATCTTGAGGAAGCTAATAATGATGATGAACAAGAAATCGGTGAAATCTTTAGAATTGAAACAAACTTGTTCAACTACGAAACACCATTATGCACGAAATTCAATGAGTTTAATTATCTTCTCAAGATTGATCCTGAATTATTTACTTATGATATTGAAAGAACAATGACTTACGATGATTATATGAACGAACTTAATGATGAACTCGAAGAGCCATGGTCTGAAGGTGGAGTACCTTACAAAATTGGTAATCATATTTGCAAACCTTTCTGTTTCAAAAATAGGAAAGCTAAATGGCCCACCTACAGTTAAAATGAGGATGGATTCTGTAACGGTGGAGAATTACCGGGAATGGTTCAACTTAGTACTATGAAATATTTTCAAGATCATGAATGGTATAATGATTTGGTGGGCTGCAATTTGAAAGAAAAAGCACTAGAACAAAAAGCCATTTATGAAAAATCATGAGGAGATGCAAGTCAAAGCGTAATAAAAATTTTGCGCATGGTTAAAGAGGTCATTCAAAAACTTCCATGAACTTGATTACGAATTATTGGTGAAACTTCAAGAGTATTAGTGGAAAGTGAACGAGCATGAATGCTCTCCATTTGCTAACTGGAGGGATCACGTACGAGGACCATACGCAAACTTCTATGCCACCCATGACCCTTATCTTGATATTAATCATGTATTTGGTAAGAACAATGATGTAGGCTACAAGAGTGATGTTTACAATGAGAATGATGATGAAGAAAGATGTAAAGACACCACTTATGATGCACCAGTTTACAAGATAAGAAGATTTGAGATAATAAAGTATTCATTCGGGGAAATGAGAAGTATGTTGCCATAAAAGAATATGAGTACGATGATTTGACTAGTGCAAATAAAGATGCATGCCGCGCATACCAAAAAATATTTCGTAGCATGGACAAAGGATGGGTGGTGACAAGAGACGAGTGAATAAAGCTGAAGAAAAATATAACAACCCGCAATTTTCATCAATGTAAATATCCATCTATTAAATTAGATGCACTGTAATATCCATCTATTAAATTAGATGCACTTTATATACCACCTTTTTACAGGGAAATTTTTGCTTTATCTCATTATGTAGCGTAACTTGCATCTCTAAAGTAAACGAGCTCACGCAACCTCTATCAATGCCATCTCTATCTATGTTTACATCATGTAAACATCCTAATATGTCAAGTCTATATCTTAATATCATTTTTACCAAGTACATTATTTATTTAACGTACTTTTCAAAATGTTATTTCAAAACAAGCAATAAACGTTAACGTTTACCTCAAAACCCTAATTATATGTAATGTATACATATAAAATGAATGTGCAAGCCTTCAAACATGTGTACGAGTGTACAATGCACCACATTTGATTATCTTTTCCCTCCTAAATCAAGTTACAACTTTCTAAAGCACAATGTACAAGCTAATCATGCCTACAAACCTAATTCGGTCATTTAAGCACCTAAATCATGTTTAAACTTTACCACCACTTTAGCACAAGGTACAAAAACTTAATGCATGACTTCTAAACCTTAAATCTAAACCCCAATTCATCCTAAAACCCTAATTTAAAACCATAAACCCTAAACGAAACCCTAAAACCCTAATTTCACTTAAAACCCAAAACTAAACCCTAAACCTTAAAACTAAACCTTAAACCTTAATCCTAAACCCTAATATAAATCCTAAACCTTAATCCTAAACCCTAATCTATCCTAAATCCTAAACCTAACTCGAATTTAAACCTAAAATCCTAAGCCGAAACCCTAAACCAACCCGTCACCCCTTTTTCTTTCATTTTGACCCATTTTTAAACTAAGCTAGCATCCTACCACCTCTCAAGCATCACCATGACATCAACAAGAACCTCTATCACTACCCTTAAGCACCAAGTCTTGCTTTGTCACCTCTGTGTCACTTATGGTTAGCCGTGACACCTTCCACCTTGCTAAGCTACACCTCCATAGCCCTCAATACTCATTCCTAGCCTCCCTTAGTCATCTATCTACAGCTCTTAACCCTTAGCCACCAAGAAAACTTAGGCACCAAGGGTTTTGAACCCTATAAATAGCTGAAACACACACACTCTTTCAATCACACCTCAAGTTTCATCATAAACACAAATGGAGTCTTAAATCAGACTAAGAAGGATCAAGTGAAGTCCCCAAGCTCAAAATAAAAGCCAAGAATTAAGAAAAAGAAGCCCTTGAAGTCGTTACTAGTCGTACGAACCCGAAAACCCCATTTTGACCCATTTTAGCTCACGTAAGCTCAAAATATTATTCAGTAAGCTTATAATCTGTATTAGAATGTTCATAATACTCTTAAGATCATATATGAACTCTTGTTAAAGCCTTGAATCCTCA
>BQNB010108492.1:0-20830 GCA_026074375.1 Tanacetum coccineum
TATTGAATAAGCAAACTTTAAAATAATCCCTTTTTAAGCACTTTCATAAAATAAAAAATTACCACAACAACCATTTTATTTAAATCCAAAAATCCATTCTTTCTTTCTTTCTTAAGCCGACGCACAAACACCCCTTTTTCACATTTTCATTTCCAAGATTCGATATTTACGACGATCAACTTGTACAACTAGTGTTTTAACACCATAATAGCCACAAAAGTACAACTTTTAACAAAGTTTAGAAAACTTACAAGTTTGGATGACCTTGGTTCGGTTTTGACGTGAAAAGAATGAACTCGTACACCTTTTATATAACCCGTGTCTACTAACTATCAACCCACTAACTATTCTTAACCCGTGTTCTTGAGAAACTCTTCAAAAATCATCGTTTTCTTCTTCCTTGTGGTTCGTCCGAATATAAAGAGGAAAATGAGAGAATGAATGAAATGGTTGAGGTAATGGTGGTTATATGAGTACTATGCAAGACATGCTAGCTTAAAAATAGTCATATTGTCTCCTCTTGACTTCTCTTGACCGAATGGATCCTAGGGAAGGCATCGGGTCTTCCTTTTTGTGTCGGGATCACTTAAAAACTTAATTTTAATCTATTTAAAACGTCAACCAAACTTAGTTATCATTTTCATTGTGTTTAAAATCATTTTTCCATAAACCTAGGTTATTCACACGACACATATCACATTAAATTGCTACAAAAACTATTTTGAGCCGTTATCGGCCCACTCTAGACCGAAAACATGAATTTTTGACAAAACTCAACCGAACCTTGCTCATCCATTTAAAAACACTTCAAACCACAAAATATGGCTCGAAAACTTATTTTCAACCAAAATTTCACCTTTTTACGACCGTTACAGTCTTTTACACTACCGAATTTTACCGAAAATACGATTTTCATTCTGATACTTTTCAAATCTCAAACCCTCACTCTCGATTTACTTTTTTTTAAATCAACGTTACTTTATCATTATGAATTTATTAAATAAATAAACCCATTAACACATTCTCAACTTCGTTAAATCTCCATATTTATCTAAATTGTCGTGCCGGTACGCGTTGCGTGACGATATTTTGCTAAACGCGAGAAAACTTCCCGGAAAGCACAAAAAACTCCAAAACCACTCTAAAACAGAAAAACAAATCAAAAGCGGTTCATTTATGAACTCAAAACTCCATCAAACTCCCGGTTAAACCGAAACCGTTTTATGCAAAAATAGTCAACAGAAGTCAACTTTTCAGCTTTCATCAGGAAAACTGACAAGATCGAAAGACTTCAAAATACAATACTATAATATTTTATAATACTTAACCCTGAGCAAAATACCGGTTATCACAGTCTCACCCCCTTAAAGGAATTTTGCCCTGAAATTCAACTCAAATTACCAACTTACAACACTAACAGGAAATTCCATTCCTCAAAGAATCACATCAATCACTAGGATTTAGTCTTTTCAAGCGAGGTTTCTTACAATTCCTCTAGAGACTAAGTCTTTTCACAGTCCAAATTCTACACTTTCTCATGGTCAATCCAAATCCGCTCACAAAATTACGATAGCCTCTCATACTATCTCCTAGATTCAGAGTTTCTCACACTTAGGTCACACTGTCTCAGTCGAGTGTCAGGATACGATCTAGTCCTCGACGTGATGACTAATCTATCAGATTTGGCATTGCCAAACTTTTCGATTATTTAACCAACGAGACTAACCCTACAGGGTATGCATCCTACACAATACTACTCACACTCTACTTTACCAACACTTACTCGCTCAAAATCCCCAAGTAAACCTTACTTGGTCAAACAATCTCGGCTCTACCTTTTTAGGAAGGCCGTTTCATAATCTAAACCACATCATTATTTGCCTTAAACTTTTCCAAATCCATCTTACTCCACGAGTGTCTTATACCTCACATCACTTAGGTGGGTCAAGATACCTCTCAAAAACTTACACAATAACAAGTATGATCATATTTCCCAACTGATCACCACAACTCTTTCCAATACTCTATGTGATCATTCACGGTCTATTACCTTCCTATTAGTTCTCCTAACAAGACGGTATTATCGGTTAGCCCGAATACATTTCGAGCTTACAGAATATACGAACTACATCGTACGCCAAATCCTAGTAAGGAAGTGGGTATCCACTTTATCACGAGCAACCAATCACAACGCACTCACACACGGGCAAAACTACACTCTCAAACTAACACGAAACAACACAAAATACCGCTATCCACGAATATCGAACAAAATTTCCTTCACTATCACGAATTGATTTCAATACAAATCACCTAATAACTAGAATGCTTCGTCATAACTACCAATACAAAAGAAACTTTTCTAATCATAACCGACACTAACCGATACTACCTAGTTTAGTGATATACACAAACTACTAATCTAAACCTCATATACCCTACGCATCTCCTCTGGGCTCCTGCCCTCTCCTCATACTGTCAACAACCTCAGCCAACTCTAATCGTGCATGTCTCTCCTTAGTAAGTTGTAACCACAAATCCCGATTCTCTCCATGCATATCACTGATGGCATGCCACAGAGCTGCCCTATGTGCATCCGTCTGGCCTGCCCATGACTCTAAGGCTAACACTGGTCTCCATATCGCCCCAAATGTTACTGCGACCCTCTCCTGCTCGTACTCTAGACTCCAAAACTGATACCTTTGGGAGAAAATCTCATCCTTAACCGCCCCCGACCTAGTAAATAACTCTCATATGTCCCTGTCATACCTCTTAAATAAAGCAGGCGATAGCTCCTCTAATTGTACTGCATGATCACGAATTAATCCCCCTTGCATATCAACTTGAGCTCCTGGCTCAGTCAAAAATCCCTCAGTCTCAGCTGTAGCGGGTGTAGCTACAGGAGATGGTACAGTCTGCGATATCATGGGTGAAGGAACAACAGAATATGATGGAGAAATAAGAAGTGATCCAAATGTCCACTCAGGTGAAGGTAGTGTCTGAACGGGTGGTGCTGGTAGTGGTTAAGCAGGAACATCAATATAAACTATACCATCCTCTAGGTCTGTCCATGTGGTGAGTGTGGGCTATCTAGATGTCGACACCCTCTCTGGTCTCTCAGACTCTGGTGCAGATCCAGAACCCTATCCAACCTCAAATGTACTGTATACATGATCCTCCTCTAATGCTAACTATCGGCGCCTTAACGCTCCAAACCCAAGTCATAAAGGCGCACTCACAGCTGTCCCCACAACCGGAGCTGCCTGTTGCTGACCTCCAGGTACAGCCTCCTCCTCCTCCTCTAAACCAAATCCATCACTCTCTACACTATGACCCTCATTGTCTAAACCACGACTCTCATCATCAAAACCATGACTCTCATCATCCATACCAGGGCCCTTGTCCCCTGCAGCAAGACTCTCGTCCCCTGCAGTAGGACCCTCATCCTCTGTGTCCTCGCTCACACTCTCAGAATCTAAACTCTCCTCTATCTTCTCATCCTCCTCATCATCATCCTCCTCACTATCCTCTACTAACTCAGACGTACCCTGATAACGCTTCCGTGAAGGAAGGTCTGGCGGTGACGAAGACGGCGAACTCTCGTAAGAGGACCTAAACCTCTTACGGAACGCGGACTTAGACATAGCCGCCACCTCTGCCATATTGGCAGAGAGGCCCGATGACATCGCATGTGGAACGCGTACAGCCATACGTGCGGTCCTGCGGAGAATGGGAACCAAAGTGGGTGGAGTACTCTCAGGTAGTGATGTAGGTGGTGCTACAGTGAGGGTTGACTCATGTGTCTCAGTATCAATGGGGCCCTCGAAAGGCTCGGACTCAGTGTTCGTCTCATCCAAATAAGCCTGCCTAATAGCCTCATAAGGATCCTTAGGAAGTGGTACGGGCACTCGGGAGCTCTGAGCTCCGTTAACCTGGGTGGAAACCTCTGGGTCAACAAACACTGGGGTAGACATCTTATGTTAACACGATAAAAGGGTATAAGTATAAAATATTATTATCCAAATTATCAGCATCATTATGCTTACATATACAAATCATTATAGCGTTTGAAATTAGACGTTCGTAACCGTATATATATATATATATATATATATATATATATATATATATATCCTTATATATATTAAATATATTGGAAAGAATACGAACAATGAATAAACACCGACCAGGTTCGATACCGAACAGGCACAACTGGTCACAACATAAACACATAATCCACAAAAGCATATTCTCGATTCACGTCGCTACCTGCGACTATCCACCAAAATTTCTCAAGGCAACACGCACTACACTAAGGCAAGCATGGCCAACATCAATCAATCAATCTTTACTACCCGTGACAATTTTACTTACACTCTCAAGGCATCGCACACTACTACTACTACTAAGATAGCATGGAAATCCTAAAATCAGCAGAATCCAACTCACATTCACAAGAGTTCTCATCACTTTGCATCCTATCAATTTTTTTGTCTCACATTACTCACACATCCCTTCCCTCCTTTAACATAACTTTAGAAAACTAACCCCATCATTTCATAGTCTTTCATGAATTAAGCATAGTTAATCAGGCTATGCGTAATTTAAGATAATACCATGAACTGCGCAGGTTATTTGACTTTCACCATGTTCGAGGTTTTACTAAAAACTAACTTCACTTTCCGGTTATAGTTGTGCTTTTATTTTATTTTATAAATACTAGCATTCTCTATAACCTTGGCTCTTGATACCAATCTGTCACACCCCGTTAGTGGCGGAAACACGGGAATGCCACGATACCGTTCATCGCACAAGATACAAGATCATACACTTTACAATTTACAATAATGAAACTTGGGTTTACATGAATCTTTACAAATTAAAACTTGACAAAATTAAATAATCAAAACCCATCTCTGAACCTTGAGGACAGTTTCCTTAGGTTATAACATTTTGCTCTTCCAATATCAATCACAGGCATTTGATTACACACCTGAATAATAATACTCAAAAACATCAACAATAATGTTGTGAGCCGTAGGTCTGACCTAAACCCTAAAAGTTGTGCCAATATTTCAACAGTGGACAATAGTGCTATATGACAGTGAATATATGCAAACAACCTTAGCATCACCGTTAATCAATAACCATATGTCACTTACGCACATAAAGGGCCTACCAGCTGGAGCACTAAAATTAGGACAGGACCATACACAAACCAGGGTAGGCATACCCATCCGCTCCAATAATCAGACAAATACTGGGTAGGCGTACCCATCTGATCCAAACAATCATGCAACACATAATATTCACATAGCAGTTATAAGCACATATCTTGTCCCAAAAACAAAACCACATTTCGCACAGATTAATTCAAAACATTTCAAAACACATTTGAGTATCATTTTCCCCTAACGGAAAAACAGTAAAAATGGGGCTACGAGAACTCACCTCAATCAGCAATAAAAAGCAACCACACAATATCAAATAAGGAAAAGCACAAACAATTTCTACGCAAGCGCACAACGGTACCCGGCAACAACCTAATATATACTCACTTTATTAATACTCGTACAAAATTATCTTATTATACAAGTGTTCCTCTTTACTCACACAAATTCCTCATTTTCATCCCAAAATCCCATTTCAACTTCATATCATTCCAAACTCGTTATCTCATACCGTTAACTTATTACAAAAATTGTCATCTCATTACCGAAACCTTCTCCCATTATCAAAACTTTATCTCATATTATGGTTGTGTGGTAATTACGCAAAAATGACTAAAAACACTTGGCAAAGAGCGACATCAATACATATAGCGTCCAAACCACCTAAAATCGTTGAACGATACAATTGACCAAAATACTCCGCAGAAATTCGACGAAAAGAAATGAGTAAAAACTCAAAAGCCGAATATAAATAAATCCGCATTTCCGAAATCGAAACGATTATATGTTTGTAGTGTATATATATAATATATATAATATATTATAGATATAATATATACATACATTATAATAATTTAAATAAATAATAATGTTTTATTATTATTTTCGTTTTATTATCGGGCTAACGGGGTAATTACAACGTCTCGCTATTTCAATATGTCCATGACCAATAGCTTTTACCTCAACACTTAATCTTCCATGAGAATCATCGTTTATTTCTTCAAATCAAATCGACACAACGGCTTTAAGAAAAGGTTTCGAGGAAAATATATCTTTTGTCTTGTATTAAATTTCCAAGTAAAAAAAACAATTTTTATTAAAATCTTGAAAAATTTACCCCTTTTAAGCAAAGTTTCAAATATAAATTCTTTTGAAATTCGCATGACCCGTACATCTATATGACTTCTTCCAAGGTTGTAAACCTTAATCCCAAACACTTTTCATAAACCCAACATTTTCTGACAAAACACTATATCAATACCTTCCACACGTTTTATCCAACCGTAACAAAATAATCCATTTACATTCGACAAGTCCAACAAAATCCCCCTTAGTCCAAACCAAATCCATTAGTCCATTTATAAGTCCACAAATTCATTTTTCTTGTTATTGGGCCTTATGGCCCATTATGGTCTTTAAGTAATTAGCCCGATAGCAAAACTTAGTCCATACCTCTTTACATAAGTTCAAAATATAATTCAAAACCCAATGGACCTTAAGCCCATTAAGACGTAACAACATAAGTCGAAATCCCATATCCATGGCTCATTAAGCCGAAACAATAAGCTATAAGCTTATAATATTATATATTTATAAGCCGAAAACCAAATAACCCATGAGCTTATTATATAAGCCGAAAACCAAATAAGCCATAAGCTTCAAATATATGCCGAAAACATAAGCTCAAAATAAGCCAAAAACATAAGCTCAAAAATAAGCCGAAAACATAAGCTCAAAAATAAGCCGAAAACATAACTAAATCCAATAACCAAATCCAATATCCAAATCAAATAACCAAATCCAATATCCAAAACAAATAACCAAGTGGGCCGAGCCCACCTTGGCGTCCAGACCAAACAACCAAACGGACCCTCATTGGGCCAAGCCCAAACCGAAAACAAATAAACCCAAATAAGCTATAACCTAGCTTATTGAATAAGCAAAACTTCATAATGAGCCCTTTTTAAGCACTTTCATGAAATGAAAAATTACCACAACAACCGTTTTATTCAAACTTAAAACTCTTTTCATTTCTTTCTTTTTAAGCCGACGCACAAACACCCCCCTTTTTTTTTACATTTACGTTTTCAAGATTCGATTTTTACGACGATCAACTTGTACAACTAGTGTTTTAACACCATAATAGCCACAAAAGTACAACTTTTAACAAAGTTTAGAAAACTTACAAGTTTGGATGACCTTGGTTCGGTTTTGACGCGAAAGGAACGAATTCGTACACCTTTTATATAACCCGCGTCTACTAACTATCAACCCACTATCTATTCTTAACTCGTGTTCTTTAGAAAATCTTCAAAATCTTTGTTTTCTTCTTCCTTGTGGTTCATCCGGTTCTAGAGAGAGAGGGAGAGATTTTTGTGTTTTTGATTTTCAAAATGAGATGCATGAATGAGAAATTGGTTAAGGTGGTGGAATATTTGTGTACCAAGGGAACATCCTAGCAAATTTTTTAGCCTTCTTGTCCCTTCTTATCCATATCTAGGCGTCCAAGCATCCTAGGAGGCCTCGGGTCTTCCTTTTTGCGTCGGGATCACTTAAAAACTCAATTTTCATCTATTTAAAACGTCAACCGAACTTAGTTATTATTTTCATTGTGCTTAAAAATATTTTTCCATAAACCTAGGTTATTCACACGACACCTATCACATTAAATTGCTACAAAAATCCATTTTGAGCCGTTGTCGGCCGACTCCGGACCGAAAACATGAATTTTTTTAACAAAACTTAACCGAACCTTTCTCATCCATTTAAAAACACTTCGAACCACAAAATATGGTTTGACAACTTATTTTCAACCAAAATTTCATCACGAAAACAACCGTTTCCTATAACTTTCAAATCTCACACTTACGATTTACGTTTTAAACCAACGTTACTTTATCATTATGAATTTATTAAATAAATAAACCCATTAACACATTCTTAACTTTGTTAAATCTCCACACTTAACTAAACTGTCATGCCGGTACGCGTTACGTGATGATTTTTCACTAAACGCGGGAAAACTTCCCGGAAAGCACAAAAAACTTCAAAACCACTCTAAAACAGAAAAACAAATCAAAATCGATTCATTTAAGAACTCAAAACCATATCAAACTCCCGGTTAAACCGAAACCATTTTTACGCAAAAATAGTCAACAGAAGTCAACTTTTCAGCTTTCATCAGGAAAACTGACAAGATCGAAAGACTTCAAAATACCAAATTACAATATTTTATAATACTTAACCCTGGGCAAATTACCGTTATCATAAAAGCTGAGAAAATACTTAGGGTTCGGCTCCCAAAAGTTATACAAAGTTACACACTTAAAACCCTAAATTCGGCTTAATATATATAGAGAAATCATCACGATGGCGTCCAGTTGTAGTCGCGACGCCGTCACCAGATAGAATCTTCTAGGTCTGATTGAAGTCGGTTACGTCCTGACGCCATCGTCATTTTCCTGACCCCGTCACTAGAAAGATTGCGACTACGTCGCTTTATGCCTACGACGCTGTCTCCACGCGCTGTATGCATAATTCTTTAAGAGATTTAGTATACGTCCGTAGTCTTGTACGTTTCTTCTCCAAATGAGCCCAAGTCACGTGTATTTCCTCCAAATGTCATCCAAGTGTTAAAAACCTGAAAACCAACAATTAAGTACATAATCTGGGCATATTTACACGATTTAAGGGGTTAAATGACCCCAAAATAGTGTATAAAAAGACACCTCATCATTTTGCAAGTTCATCCCACATTGTAAACTCAAAAATGTTTCCACTCTATGAGAATAATTGTATTTGTGAGTGGCGTGTAAACTATATTGTTACAAATTGCAAGATGTATGTGTAGGCAAGATTTAGTTGATAAATAGGGTTGTTTACTCCAGGCTTTCAATGTCTACTTTTCTTCGGTACTTCTGACCTACGTTTGCATCTCTAAACGGTGTTGCGTCGCTTATAGACCGAATGCATCCTAGGTAGTCTGTTGATTGTAAGTGTTAGTAGTTGCATTATATATTCGATCTTGGAATATAGATTTATTGTGTGTTACGTGTTAGGATTGGATATATCATTTTCGAGTTTTTGTCTCGATAAGGAACCCTTGATGCCAGCTGGTTGTATGCCATCAGTTCAAAATGATGATCTAGGAATTCATACTCTTTTCCTGTAAGAATCTCAAATGTTGTGATCTTCCCAAACTTCAAACTTATTGGGTTTTCCAGTGTTTGATGATATGGTTTTGTTTTTTCACAAATAAAATTTAAGATTCTATAGGCGGACTGTGGTGTGAGTAATGGATCAAAATAGTTTATATTGTTGATGTCCATATTCGCTTGGATTGCGTTGTTTTGTAGACGTATGAAATTTTGTTAGTATGTTAGTAACTATAGTGACTGTAGGGTTTCTAAATTTTAATTGCTTACCTCTTTGTCTATTCGAATGTAGTAGAATGCTAGTTCTTTCATGTCTGGAACACTTTTAGAAATCCATTTCCGGTATACTTTTGCTTCTAGTATGCAATTTTCTTGCCTGATTGTCAGAGATGTAATACTGGTTACTGACATTTTTTTCAATCACCTGCATATATGAATATAATCATTTAATTAGAACCTGAAGTTAAAAATAGCATGTATAAAAATATGGTATTGAGATTACATTTTTTGGGAGCTAGGTAAACTGGTTCTTTATAAGAGCTGACAAACAACAAAAGCATTTTATTAATCATTGTTGCAGGAAGACTAAGTAATAATAGCATTTTAATAGTCTTTTTCCTAATTATGTGGTTTAATAGTCGTTTTTTCATGTAGCTGAAGGATCTACTGTCTATAACACTAAAAACTACGTGTGTTAAGCAATTGTTGTTATATCTAGTGATGAGTACTTATGTTGTGGTTAGATAATCTTGTTTTTTAAATGGTTTTGAGGAAGTCTTTGTAAGTAATGTTTTTGGTAGTGTGGGGTAATCGATTGTTTTGTTGGTTTATCAAAATCTTCAAGCCGTCTAGTGAAGTTGCTCTTGACAATGCCACATATAACTGACCATGGCTAAAAACTGATTCTAGTAAGTAGATGCCGATTTTTGAAAGACGTTGTCCTTGGATTTTATTTATAGTTATTGCGTAGTAGAGTTTTACAGAATGGGTACGAGTTTTGAAGGTTAAGAAGAAAGGTTAGATACTTGTGGTGAGAGGGAATTCTGTGTATGAAGACCTTTTTGCTAATTTTTGTTCGGGTGATGATTTGTGCCTTAATTAACTTCGACATTAGAGATCTCACAATCATTCTTGTACCATTGCATAAACCTCCTACTAGGTTTACATTTCGTAGTAGCATAATTGGTTATCCCACCTTTAGTTCCAACTCATAGGGTGGGAATTCGAGGAATGTGATAGTGTTTAGGATACTCCATTGGTAAACGCAATTATTTTTCGCTTTGTCCTCTCTGCCCCTTTGAATAGCTTCGTCATACCAAGTATGTTCTACTCTGGCCTTCGATGTTAGACATAATTTTTGCATTCACAGCATCTGCAGTCGTGTTTTTTGGACACACGATTACTTTCTCTTGCAGTGACCCTGCAGTTGGTGTGGCCAGTGTGATGTCATCATAAATAAAATCAATGAGTTGTGAGAGTCCTGTTTCATCGGCGCTTATTGAATACTCAGTGGAAATGTAACCTAGGAGCTGTCTTGATCATCTTCTTCGTCTGGTTCCCCTATTTCATCATTGCCGACGTCAATAAGCCATTTGGCAAAAGCTTTTGAACGCTTTTGTTCCTAATCGCATATTTTGTTTCAATGTGCAAATCTTGAAGTGCGACCAAAGGTATGATTCAGCGATAGAAGTAGTGATTAGCTCTGCCTTTGTAGTTCCTTTTTTTACTGGTAGGGTTTGGCAGAAATCACCACTTAATATGACTGTTTCCCCCTGAATAGAAGCTCTGGTGCATTCATCAGGTCTCTTAGTGTTATGTCTATGTTTCAAAAGCACACCATATCAAGCTTGGCTTCATCCTAAATAATAAAAATTTTGTTTCCAACTAATAAGTTATCCTAACTGTCTGTTCTTTTTGGCGTGATAGAGAGACTCGTCAGTTAAGTCTAGGAGAAGTTTAAACCTGGAATGAGCCGTGCGTCCTGCTGGTAGAAGCAGAGATGCGATGCCTGATGAAGCTACTGCCAAGAGGATCTTTCCTAGGGATTGAAGTGAGCTGATAATCGTTTTCAAAAGAAATGTTTTCCCCGTTCCACCATGAACGCATAAACCAAAACAAAAGCTCTTGCTGATAAGTACAGATGCACTCAAAAAAGAGATCAATATATCTTTTTCTAATCATCATTCAACTTTGGGACTGACTGGGCGGCATCTTGCACTAGTAATTCACGCTTGTAATTTTTCTCTTCCATAAGTAGTTTGTTTTGTAGATCTTTAAGTAGATGTTGTGGAGGAGTGTCCAACCCAAAGTCTGTGACAAATTTCCCGAAACCACTTAGTATTGTTTCGAGCTCGTATAGAATGTATCCTTGCAATTCGGAGGTGTTGACATGGTAGTTTGGGATTCCTGTTGCCTTTGATATTTTCGAAGGGATGTCATCACGCATACTTTGCCAGTGCTTTGCCCACAACTTGGGTGGACCTAAGACATCACAATATATGAGAATCTGGGCAAAGAGGATTCTAATTTCATTTAATGTTGCTGAAGCAGTAGATTCTTGAAGTGCTATGTCTCATTCTTTGTCGTCTACAAGCAAACCCAAAGCTTCACATGTAACCCGATAGGTTGTAGTATTTACCCGTTGAAAGTTTGTACTTTAGTAGGTGATTTACAGCCTTTTTGATGACACAATAGCATCCGGAAATAGAAGAGGTCACCTGAGCTTGGATGAACATAGGTTAGTCTTCCAAGTGACTTTTTGGTACTGATAATTCTTCGTTGCCATTGTTTTGAATTCGGGTACCATACGAATTCAGAAGGAAAATTAAGGTAGGTCAAGTGTGGACCGTCAGTGCTTTCATTGTTGTAGAAAAAACATTCGGTAAGGGTTAATTTTTTCTTTTCACGAAGGTTGACTATTATGTCCAACTTGTCTCTTTCATGAAAATTCACATGTTGCATATTTTCCAAATGAACGTTAAGAATTTGCACAGCCAGTTCTCGACTGTGTATTTGAAAATCAAAGATCCTCCATCAAGCTTTGTACGGGCATATGAAGCGACCATCAACGTAGTTTTGTATCTCGTCGATTTGCGTGCTCCCGCCAGTTGCTGAAGTAGATGCCTCGAAGGTACTGATCTTTGCAAGAATGCGATTGGGTCCTTTGGAGATATATTTAAATAGGTATTTGATAAGCATGCTCCAACCGAAGTATTCAAGGTTTATGTAGGCTTCAAATGCTAGACACAATGCCTGATTGTATGGAAGAACATCATCGTTATCTAATTTTGATTCACCCTTCACGACGTGAACCCCTGTGTCTCTTCTTCGGTAGTATGTGTGCCCATTACTATCAAAAAAATGTTCTGTCATTATATTTATTAGGAAAGTTCTTGCTACAGGGGATATTATGCATACACGAAGCACCTAAGTTTGCAGTATTGCAGGGTCCATGCATTATTAACTCTGTTACCAGCTTATAGCCTATGGGATCTTGCACGAGATCAGGTATATTTGCAAAAATGTAGTAGTTAATTTGTGGTGAGTCCTTCAATCATAATCTTGGATCAACCCCACAGTACGTAGACATTCGCAACCCCTGTTTTTTTGAAACTCTATGGTATACAAGACTGCAAACATGAATAATAAAAATATGCTTTTAGTAGATGGGCAATTTTTTTGATAAAATAAGTCAATGGATTTTCAGCAAGTGCTAAGAAAATTATACCTGCAGAAACATAGCCAAATGTTTTGACTTCCTTCAGAAACCTGAAAAAGTCTTTAACCTTTTTCTCAAAAACTCTACATACAATATATGCTCTATCAGTTGGTGTGAGTTCCCGATATTGTGCCATAAAAGTTTGATTCGGGCCACTTGACATTTCATGATACGGTCCAAAAAAATACGGTTCCCTAGGATTGACAAAAGGCAGTGTGCTAGATTAATGCTAAACATATACCGAGGCCCTTCGGTAAAAGTACTTGGTAACATGACCTTTGAGCCAGCTGCTATTCCATCACGATCTCCTCTAGAGACAGCATCATACAATCTTGATAAGTAGTCTGACCGAAAATAATTTTGATGCATCCGCATAAAGTCCAATCGGTTCTGTTCGATTGCACAAAATACTACAACAACATATTGTTGAAATAGCCTTCTACTTTTGAAGATGAGCCCAAACTCCTTGACCCGTAGATGTAACTGATATTTATAGTACGCGTTCATTTTAACTATTTTTCCCCTGCCTCTACCATCGCGAGGCTTTAATGTTATGTCCGGATAAAACCCAGGTTGACTGAAGATAAACAACAAAGGAAATTGTAAGGACATATATGACTGGTGAAGTTTGTTAATTCTCTGAGGAGGCCTGCCCCTGAATTTGATTATCACATCAAAATTTGTCCGGCTTCTTGGACCGCTTTCAAACACTATCCCTCCCAGAGCTTCATAAGTTGGAAGCTCGTATCCACGCACGCCTCCCATATTGTACAGCCTAATCTTGAATCCTGGTATTTCACCTATCTGGCATCTGTCTCGTGCAGTTCTAAACGGCTCACCAAACCATTTGTGCTCATCGAGCATGTGTATCAAACCTTTGACAATATCAGGGTTTAGTGTGCATGCATTTGGTCCGCAAAAATGATGCATTCTGTTGTTAACTTCATCCTTTGTGTCGTATACATACAGCAGCAAAAAACGTAGATGGTGACCATGTTCTAGGCAAAGAGAGTCGATCCAGTGGTATATTTGACCAAAGATTTTGAAAACATAAGGGCCCCTTCCTTTGTTTACTAACTCGTCAACTCCTGCCCCGAATGACGTCATCGCGAACATCTGGTTGTAAGCTTAGAAATGCTCCATGAAGTGGGTGTTGTTAAGAAGCTGCTGAATAAAGACAGGGGGATCAGGTATCAGATGCATATATATCTTCCCTCCTTCATAGCACAAATGGTATTCGACTTGCCTACTATAATTGTTGCCTTTGAGGTGTTCATTATACCAAAACAAACATCCGCAATGGCGACATTCTTGGTCACAGTTACCTAAGTCCATGTAAGTTGGTGTGTCACCTAAAAAAGGAAGCACCATATTAGCAATTGAATACAAAAGTGTGCCTAAATTTTATAACCCACATGGGGAGAAAAAACAAAAAAAAGAAAAAAAGATGGGAAAAGAGTAAGTTACCTTCATTGCGTGATGAACTTGAGTTAAGGTTTCGGCTGTTAAGAGACATGTGGTTTGTTTCTCTATTGGCACTTGGAGCCTTGATGAAGCTGGCATAGTTTGCCTTTTTATGTTCCTACTGGACAAAGATTCTTTAGGTCGGGTAGCTGATAAAGGGTGTGGATTCTTTCTTTTGTAAACACCGAGAGTTAATTGTTCCTTGGTAGCCAATACTGTTTAGAGAATGAGATATGTGAGATGCGAGTTTTCACATTATGCTAGGTCGTGGCCGGGTACTACTGAGCGTGCGTTGAGATTATTTGTGCGTTGCTTATTGTGATTTGTACGGTTGCTATTGAGGTGAGTCCTCGTAGCCCCACTTTTTACTGTTTTTCCTTTGGGAGAAAATGATGTTTTGAACTATTTTCTGAACTGTGCAAAATGTGATTTCATTTTTGGGATAATCTATGTGTTTATGACTGCTATGTGAATGATATGTGTTGGTATGCTATGCTGTGTGATCTTTTTGTGTGGTTCTTCACCCTAAATATAGCTCTGGCTAGTAGGCTTTAGGTGTGGTATGTCATTCAGGGTTGCGACCCTAAGAGCGTTGGCACACGCTGGTGATAAGACTAGCGGGATGCTAGGTCTTGGTACATGATTAGCGGGGATACTAAGTCATGGGTTATTGATTGTTCTGCATATATTTACTATCATAGAGCACAACTGTCCAACTGTTTGAGATATTGGCACAACGACTGGGTTTTGAGTCAAACCTACGAGTTCACCAACATTATTGTTGACGTTTTCGAGTATCATTTTCAGGTGTGCTATTAACAAAGGTAAATGTGAAGTATTGGGAGATTTATTAAAGGACATCTATTTAACTATTTCCAAGGTCGCAAAATTTGTAAACTTTTGCATACAATGTATGGTATGATCTTGTATCTTGTGCAATGTGAATCATTATGTTGCATTCCCGTGTTTCCGCCGCTGACGGGGTGTGACATCGTACCTATTAAATGTTACACCCTAGATTAGTTGAGTGATCTGAGTGTTTTCATTTCCCATATTTTGTGAGGTGCTTGGTTTTATACATGTGATTTAATGAAAGAATGCTTAAAGGAAAATTTTTTAACTTCGGTTAGGATACAATTTTAATAAATTTCTAGAGTCTACGTAAGGACAAGTAGGATTCAAGTGGGGGTTTATTTGATGACATCAAATAATGTTATTTTTATAGCATCATTTATCCCAAGTAAATTACCCACTTTTATAGAATTATTGCAAGAATTGTTACTTAATTGCTTAAATTTGTTAATTGCAGTAATTATGGAGTACATTGTGAAGAGGAGTGAGTACATTGTGAAACACGCTAAAAGCGGCACATTTTTGGAGCTTTAAAGAATGATGTTTGAAGATTACTTAATTCTGACTACATACGCCATATCCAGCAAAGAAGATACGGCGTATCTGCGCCTGGACTTCACAAGGAAACGCATATGTTCAATACCCAATACGGCGTATCTTGTTTATTACATACGCCGTATCCAGCTGGTCAACCAATCAAAGATCCTGAATTAAATATGATTGAAATAAGATTATTACTAATTGATTGTGAATGTAGCGCGCACTCCAAGGAATTTACCCCAATACACCGTATTGACCTAAATACGACATATCCACCTATTTTCAGAGACTATAAATAGAAGACTCAAAAATGAGTTTTCAATGTACAAAATTATATTCTCTATACCATAAACATAAAAGTCGATTTTCTGAAGAGACGAAGAGCAGCCAAGGTCAAGCATCGATCATAATTCAATAGAAGACACCGTGTAATTCCTATACTCTTGTAATCATTCGATTTTTGGTATTGTTCGTTAACTCGGTTAGTTTACCTTGGTTGTTTGATTATACTTGTATTATTACAATGGTCATAGGCTAATACCCTCGGGTATTAGCCATCTTAATGAAGATTCAATGTTTGGTTTGTTTAATCTCGATTGCTTAATTTATCATTGATTATTTAATTATGTTTATCACATCATACTTGTCTATGCGCTTGAATATGCAACCTATTCAACTGGGTCTAGTGAGACTAACCAAGTGATCTAGATACTGGGATATCTCTCCATATCGTGTTTTATATATCTGGACCAATAGGATCACAAATAATGTCCTATCTTTGCCTTTAGATTAGTGAGCTTAGTTGGACTGGCAGGTGACCCTTCGAACCAACAAGTACGTTCATAATCAGTTGGTAAATACTTGGACAGTGAACTACCAGTATATAAAATACCGTCAAGCAGTAAGTGGGTAAAGTCCCGATAGGCTAGGGTTTAACAAGATCACCATTGCTTTAATCCCTAAGATAGATTATAATTAAACTAAAGGATGCTTTATGCGGATGCGTTATTTATGACAGGATTCAACATGTCTAGATCTTAGGAAGAAGTCCCGCCTAAGTCTTAAGAATGATATGCCACCTCGAGATAAGCACTTATTTGCACTAAACAAACAAACTGGCATTTAATCGGATTTAATATGGCTAATACAATTTTCTATCATTTGGCTTTATCGCTCTCCTATCTTCTAATTATCTTCTTGTATGATTATTGTGTATTGAATTGATTTTAGTCGCCACCAAACCTGTGCCAGTCTCTCAGGCTGAAACCCCTCCTTTATCAATAGAACTAGGTTTAGCATAGGTTTAACATTAATTAGAAATAACATAGAATTAACTAGACTAATTAATTAGAATAGAATACTGATAGAATATAAGGTTAACTTTCTCGCTCTTAGTGTTCGACACCCTACTTACCACGAAGCTTCATCTTGACCGGGTACACTGCCCGTTAAAGTGTTGTTTTAGGTTAAGTGGGCTAATTATAAATTTAAAACTTGGCAATCAATAAATTATAACCTCACAACAACACATCAACCGTGCTAAGCACGACCCTGAAAAGTCGATGTTCCTTGACTACAAAAATACTAATTTTTGTTGCTCGTACTTACTTTTTATATAAGTTGCCTAGAATCAGCAACAACAAATAAAATTCGGTTTAAGCTGATTGTAGGTTGCCTGAAAGACGTAATACCGTCTATTGATGTTGTTTGAAATTGACAATCCAAATAAACATTAGATTTACGTGATTATGTACTGCTAAGAGTAATAAGTTTTCTTTCATCTTGACCCTATCTAATCATACATTATTCAAGTAAAAGAGTTGTGTGCTTAAACATTTTGTAGATACAAAAAAATAAATAAATAAAGAAACTCATTTTTATCGGGTAACCCTTTATCAATTTTTTTGAAAGAAACTCATGTTGATCTAGTTTCTATATTTTGTCGTAACGCATGAACCATTTATTCTTGTTCGTATACATAAAAACTTTAGTTCATATAATTAAAATGAACCAACAATGGCATATCAATTATAATTAGTTAAACAAATAAATTTGTTAAAAAAAGTAAGGTTGCAAAAATCACGAATCCATAATCTGGCGGTCGACCTCCTTGTAGTTTGTAATCGGTCTAGGGGGACTAATCGAATTGCCATTTTCAGTAAGTTTTGGGTATTTTCGGCGAGTTTTGTGTATTTCTGGCAAGATTTTCCGACGGTTCATCTGCTTGACTCTGTGAACCAGCTACTAAACTGGGTCGATAAAAAAGGGGTATTAAAAACATTGGTTTTGTGAAAGAGGTTTCCAGTTTTGATATAGAAAATGAACGTTGTTGATAACTATATTTTTTAGAGGTTTTGGCTGTTTAGAAAGGAAGGTTCGGGCATGGATTGAGCTCATGCTCAAAGACTACCAATGTATGCTTGATCAGGAAAATGTAATCTCAAATGTACGCAAATTTAATTATATTGGTTTTTAATTTTCATTGTAAGAATGTGTTTTATAAACTCAGTCTGTCTCACAATAACACTGTTCTTTGAGGATTTTTACAAGAAGAAAGGAATATGAATGATAGGAACAAGGTGTATTAGCCCACGCGTTACAATGGGAAGTCATCTGTAATACACACAACCTGTAATCTCGACATAAAATTTCATTAATGTGAATTTTAATTACATACACTTAAAACAAATACAGGTAATACTATTATTAACCAAGCTTTTCAAAAGTAAAATAGAATACCATTATTAACTAGAATATGTCAAAAAGAGTATACTTTATATCAATACAAATACAATGTCAAAACCAAGTGCTTACAAAAAACCTATATTATGTTGTTTAGAAATCACAGGTTATTCAAAAAGATGGTTTTTTATTTGTTTGTCATTCCAAAATTATAGAGCAACACATTTTCTACACGCAAAAATTGCCACCATGCTTTTCTTTATTTCATAGTATAACATAACACTCCTATCTAAATACCATTGTTCAAGAAATCTATCTCTTGATAGTAAAGAATATCACAGATGAATCAACCAATCTTAACCAGATTCAACCGAATCTAGAAGATTAAGAACAAGTAAATCTTAACAGAATGATTTGATTATAACCAAACGTTTACACAATGATTATCAGTAGGACAATCAAACTGAAATATAAATACAAGTGACAAATACACACTAATTGATATCGTACGTGTGTTTTGGAGATGGTTTACAGATATCTATGTAATGTGTGCTGAACCAAGACAATACATGAGACTTATATAACTGTTAGGGTTAAGCCTAAGTACAACTTTAGTCCTTCAACTTTAGATCTTGATAGATATGCTCCCTTAAGCTTTTATTAGTGCAACACTCCAAAATTAGACCCTGTAATAGTGCTAATCACACAATAAGTTCCCATAATAATACAAGGGGTTTAACATGTAGATTGGGATACATAATTTTATACACCCCTTAATTTAAGTTTTAAACAAGTCTAACATGTTTAGGCCTTTTAAAAGTTTGTTATGTTGGTCAGTAGGAAGGCCTTTTGTAAAGATGTCTGCAAGTTGGTTTGCAGACTCAATTTTAAGTGGTTTGATTAAATCACTTACAATTTGTTTTCCTTGATAAAGTAAAGGTCACTTACAATATGTTTAGTTCTTTCATAGAAAATAGGGTTGGAAGCCATTTGAATATTATCATAAAATAATCACACATGACTGTCAGTTTTAATTTCTATAGGTTCCTATTTTTCACACATATAATATCTAGAGAGAGAAAGCCAGAGAAAGAGAGATGGATGGGAGAAACACACTAAAGAGTGTGTAAAATGTTTCAACCAACACCCTCTCCATGTGTGGAGAGGGCTTTTATACAAAAGATAAACCAGGCTTTCCATAGGCTTGCCATAGCTTTCTATGCTTTGGCCCGGTTAGCTTACTAAGTAATACATAAAATTGTATAACTAATACAAAGGCTCGTGAGATCGATAATGATCGTCACTTCACTAAAAATTGAATTCCTAACAATCTCCCCCTAAGGGACGATCGTTGAGATCTCATAAATGATCAACACCTTTTGTATTTCTAACAATCTTCCTCTAAGGGGTGATCATAGAGATCTCTCCCTGTGACCTTGATCATTAATCGTTGAAGCTTTTTGTCATGATCTTGAGTCTTTTTTTTGTAATAGTTGATCTTTTGTCTTGCATCTTTATGTAGTGATCTTTGACTTATGGCTTGAGCTTGTTTCTTTAAGATTGTCATTGTATGTGATCTTGAGCTTTCTTGAGATCATCAGCCAAATTTAATCTCTAATCATCATCTTGTGATCTTTCGCCATCTTGTATGCGTGTGACTTTTGGGCCAACATGCTCATACTTGTTGTAATCTTGAAAGGTTGACTTTATGTTTGTATTTCTTCATCAATTCATAACTTTATCATTTTGACATATTGAAGAAGAAATTGATATCAGAGTTTGCGAAAGCTTTGGGTCATTCTTTCTTGATGTTATAAAGTCATTGAGTCATGAGTATGAACATGTGGCTATGAACTTGACTCTGCCGGAACAAGGTATCTGCATCTCTGATCAAACCCTTTTACTATATATAAATATAAATAAATATATAAATATATAATAAATAGGATAATATTGTAACACCCCTATTTTTACATATAGCAGCGGAAGCTAATTGGGGGTATTACTTCAAAGGTACAACAGTCATAATCATAGAAAACGAATCAAAAAGAGTCATTTATGAAAATAAGTTATCATTCATTTATTTCATCAGAGTTTTTACAAAAGAGAGGTTCCCAAAATCTATACAATAAAGTTTGAATGATAACGGTTTTTCCATCTTCATGTCATCGTTACTCCGTGCCATTAGTTACCTGAGATAAAACATGCTAAAAAGTCAACACAAAGGTTGAGTGAAATTCATAGGTTTA
>BQNB010108493.1:2330-22942 GCA_026074375.1 Tanacetum coccineum
TTCAATAATTTCATATCAGCCTTGAAACAAATGTGTACTTGCAGCTTCTCATCGAATTCTTTAGAACATGTGTGCAGCACGTATACACTCATTCAATAATTTCATATCAGCCTTGAAACAAATGTGTACTTGCAGCTTCTCATCGAATTCTTTAGAACATGTGTGCAACACTTCCAAAAACATACATGCACGCCTTTAATAATCACATTTCTTCAATGTCGCATATTATCATTATGTATCTATGTGTGCATCCATTTCTGGTCTTCATCGATATCACCATCTCAATGATCTGGTACAAAAATACCCAAAAGCAATTAATCCATAAACAAATAGGCACATCCTTTTAATTGATTTACCAACCACAAACATGTATGCACCATTCCTTAAAACGTATATGCTCTATTCCTTAATACTACTTTTTACTAGTTAATACAAGATAGATAGTACTATTTCAAGTTACGAAAGATAGTGTTAAGAAAGGTTCTACTTTAAACGTTTACCACATGTTTAATCGTTAAAAGGTAAGCTAAAGTGCTAAGAAAGGTTCTACTTTAAACTTTAAACGTTTACCACATATATATATACACATATATATTGGTTAATTATATGAACTTTCGATACTTAATAAACGAAGATATGGAGCTTAAACGAAGAAGTAAACTCAAGCTCTAGCTTCCCGATACATGTCCACTGTTTTAGCCATAACTTAAGCATACGAGCTCCGATTGACTTGATTTAAGCGACCACTGAAAGAGGAAAGAATTATCTACAACTTCTGTTTTTTGTGTCAAAGGCTGAAAATTCACGAAGTACGCCGCACTTATTAAATTGTGCGGCACACTTTTCACTAGCGGGAAAAATTATCTAAATACCATAAGTACGGCGGTTTTAGTTATTTGTGCATCGTACTTCGCATCTGATCATTTCAAACTCATTAAATAAGCTCCATATTAACACCACAACCGATCATATTACTTGAACTTGTTCCCCAAGTGTTGTTTAACCTTAAATACACCACAAAGACCACAGAGGAAACATACACCAACACTAATCAACTTGGAGAGGAGAAAGGGAATAGGTGAGGATCTTAAGATTCAATAATCCAAACTCCCTTTTAAACTACCATACCATCACCACTCCTAGCCATGAATTCCACCAGCAAAGCCACATTTTCCAGACCCTAAACACCACTATTCCAGAAGCTAAACAAACCACACCATGAGGGTTGGATGATTCACACCAAATCTCTAATTCCTTTGCCATAAACCTCTTTACCAAACACACCCTTTGGCGACATGTTTGCTGATTTCCAGAAGAGACGTGACATATCCTTGGGTTATCTTAGTAGCATTAGGTTATCGGTTAGTCATGGAATGTTGGGTAGTTTGGACTAGTGCCTGGTTTTAGGTAGAAATGATGGTTTTTGCTCTATTATCTCATATTACAAACATGAACAACTTAGTACAATTCCTATTCCATAATAATGAATATATTTCTGAGTTTGATATATTTGTGATGTTGGATGCTTGTTTGGTTGTAATATGATTGTTTCTCGTATGTAGGTTATGTGATACATGATATGATATTTAGACGTTTTTGCCATGACTTGTGAATATGAGTGCCTATGAATTTGATATTACTCTTTCTTGGACCTTTTTTATCCTTTATGTGACAATCCACATTTTCATGTCATTTTACGTTAATAAACTCAAAACTATTTACTTTGGACTTTTACGCGTTTACTTTTATTTTCAACCGTTAAGTTAAATCGCGTAAACTGAAAAAAACATTTAACGTAAACCGGCATTAAACAAATATAAATTTACGTCAATTATGTGTTATATAATTATTATGAAGATAATTTATAACTTTTCATATTTTATTTTTATAGTTTGCGTAAAATGCTTACGTTTCGCATTATGAGCTTTCATGCATGCATATAAACCATACCACATTTAAAAATACCCACAATATTTATACCGTATCAAAAACTAACATTTCCCTCCCTTATTTTTACTTATATGAACCGGCCCCATGTATCATCATATACAAAATAATATACAAAATAATCCCAAAAACTATACTACACTAGATAATACTAACTAGTTAAATTACTTACCAACTCTTACTAGCTATCTTACATATTCTTACACAAGTCCTTACACTAGCCAACATCCCATCTTTTTCTTAGAAAATCCCACGCCCAAGTAACCCCCTTCCATACCCCATCTTTTCATTGTCATAGATATTTATCCTATACATACAATTCTTCCATTCTTACTCATTTCATGCAAACTAAAAGAAAAAGCACACATCCTCTTTTCATCATTCCATAACCACGACAAAAACACCCCTTTAATAAGCTAGTTTTGTGTTGACTTTTGCAAAAGTATTTTTACAAGAAAGGTGCTAGATTCTTGGTAGTATCTAAAGCATACAAGGTTTTGTGCAAGATTAAGCAAGGGTTTACAAAATCAAGTCGGGGTTTATAAGTTTTTGGGTTATAACAAAACCTAAGGTTTTATTTGTGTTCATCATCTTCACTACAACAAGTAAGCATAAACTTCATTTCATGATTTTTACACTTCATTTACATATATACATGCTTATATTTGATTATCATCATCATCTCTTTAAAAATAAAACAATCACCATACTTGTTTACATATATAAATATATTTACTTGTGAAAAACTTGTAATGCTCTATAAGAACATGTACTTTTTATATTTATTAAGTCACTAGAAAATAAGTTGGTTAATCTTATATAAAAGGTTATTTTATAAAAGTGTGTATAAAAAGTTACTTATGAAAATCTAGACGTAAAATGTTACACATAAAAGTTAACTAATTAAATTACTTATGTTTTATTTCTATGATTAGTTTACTTTTATAAATATTGTCATTTTATTTATCATATGATATTGTTAAGTATTTAATTTTATAGTTAAAGAAATTGGTGGAAGAGATTAGTTTAGTTTGGAGTTGAAAGTGTTGGAAAATAATAGTGACAACTAAGTAAAAATAAGTACATGTTGATTGACATGGTTTTTGAGGTAAACCATAAGCTTAAAAATATGAAACTAGATGTAATTACGAACATTTGGCGAGTTGAGTGAGCGAAAATGGAGTTACAACGAAGGAGTTATGGTCAAATGAAGTTTTGACGCTAATAATACTTTCCAATCAGCTCTAAAAGATTGCCGAAAATGACTAGTTACTATAATAGTTTTAAAACACGGTTTTGACCCTCCTAAGCTCGTTTTTATGAAAAGCTTAAAGCACATAAGTTGTAGGGAATGTCGAACTCTACTAAATACAATGTTTTTGGAGCTTGTGGGCTTATATTTAAGCCGATACGGCCAACTAAAAAATCTGTCGGAATATGACTTTTACCAAAATTTCCTGCGCTTGTTTTATTAGTGTATACTTGCTGAATTAAGTATAAAAAAGGCGTTTGAGCATTTTAGAGTCCGTTAGGGCTATCGAGTTCTATATAAATGTTGAAATATATTATATACATTATATATACGAGAGCGGAGTTTTCAAAATATTATTATTAAGAGCGGAGTACGCTTTGTTCAATATAAACACTATTAAATCACTATAAGAAAATAAATAGTCACTTGACGTAAAGTATATTTTTACTAATACTTAACGTGACTTGTATGGGTAATTAAACATTACAAAATACATATGCATTTGATATATATCATATTTTCCCTAAACGCGCCTTATTATTTAATTAGGTTGTGGTTAAAGTTTCACATCGTTTTTTGTGCCACTACTTTCATTCCGTACTCACTACTTGTTTAAGGTGAGTTTATAGCCCCGCTTTACTTGATTATCACTATTTTACAAATCTCGGGGTGTGATACATAACTTGTTTAATATTTGGACGCAAATACTCTATTAAACAATTATGGATTTACCTAAGTAGCGATAACCCATTATGCCTACTATCATGAACTGTTAATTACTTTGTGTAACCGCGTGTGTTATAAATAGATCTATTTGGGATTGACATCCTCATTTGGGTAAGTAGCGCTTACTAGTTTCGGAGGACCGAGCTAACGAACGTATACCATATCGGACTTTGGATGCTGCGGGTTGAACATCTACACGGGCACATTAATTGCATGAATTTCACACATACATTGTTGTAGCTTCAGTGTCATGAGCTTAGTGAAATCGTAATTACATTTTGTGATACTGTATGTGTTACATTTGTCATACACTTTGAAATCTTGCGGTCCAACATTTATACTTATATAAACCTATGAATTCACCAACATTATGTTGACACTTTTAAGCATGTATGTCTCAGGTACTTAACCAGTTATGAGGTATTTAGAGTGCATTGGGTCTTCATTCATACAAGACTACATTTTCATGGACTTTTCATGCACTACTTTCCTCGTTGTATTTTTAACTATGAATTTCATCTGATGCAAACATGGGACAATTTATTTTGAACTTATTTATTTCAATGAAACAACGAGGTTATCTTTTAAACGACTCATATTAGAGGCCGTTATCTTATATCTTGTGTTATTGTATTATGAAGTAACGCCCCGGTTACTTTTCTGGTGCCACATATTTTGGGGGTGTTACAGATTGGTATCTAGAGCAAAGGTTATAAAGAACTAGGTCGCATATTTTACCTGGACTATAACCGTTTTCAAAAACATTGCATCACATAAAACTTTTTCATGTGCATACACACTACTTGCTTACACTACTTGTTCACATGACTTATACTTGTGCTTACCTTCCCTTGCATTTATTTCGTGTACACTTGTCTTATATATTATACTTATATAAAACCCTTGATTGTCACAGTACTATGACCACACCTCGTCCCATACTTTTTCCTGCTACTACACCACGTGCGGGAGTACTCGTTCTATTTGTCATCATATCCGATTCTAACGATGAGATTACAACCTTACCTGTTAGACCCGCACCACCATCATCGGATCGCATACCGGATTTGTCTGGCTTCCCATTAGATTCGGACGACGACTCATCAAACGAGGATCTGAGTGAGACTATTGAGTCACTCCACACTCAGACTACTTCAAGATCAGTTGTTCATCTACCATCTACCTAACCCCTACCTACTAACCCTGCCTTTGCCCATCGACCAGGAAAGGAGATCTCGATGCCACTAGGCTACATAGCAGTCATGGATCGATGGAAAGCTGCACCACCATCCACCGGTCATCCATTACTTCCATCAGAGATACCATCATCATCATCACCACCATCACTCTTGTCATCATCATCTTCACCACCACCATCACTTTCACCATCCTCATCTCGTAAGAGATCCAAATCGCCCTTAATACCACTACCACCATTAATATCACCATCACCACTACCATCACCACTATCAGCAGTAGTAACACCACCATAATAGTATATTAAGTCAGTTGGGGATGACATAGAGACCCTACATGCTAGTTTGGAATCTGCCATGCAGGAGACGATGACCCTTCGTGCTAAAGTTAGATTATTAAAGCAGCACAATGTGGTTACTCAAGAGTTACTTAGGATTGCAAGAGGCATGATCACATGGTCACAGCTTCGAGCAGAGTATGCTGAGCAGAAGGTCAAACAGTTACGGGAGTTTCGGGTAATCGACAAACTTGAGATACTAGAGCTGCGCAGTCAAACCGAGTGCGCAGAGAGCCGCCATGAGCAGAGCCATGATAGGCAGACTGGAGATGGAGCTTACAGGACTGATATAACAGAGCAGGATATTGAGACGTTGCGTGGTAGGGCTGAGGCTGTAGAGCAGAGAGCTGAGACACTACATGTATCAGTAGAAGCTGCTCGGATGGATATCAAAGATTTGATAGAGTCCTGTGAGGCTGACAGGTTTGAGATGGTTGAGCTACGGAGTCGAGCGCATGACATAGATGCTAGTTTCTAGGACTTTGAGAGGCACCTTGGTCCATAGACAGATATATTAGCTTCTTTTGTATTGTATCTTACTAAACTTGAGTATTACTCGGTTGGTAGCATTAATGAAAAACTTTTACTCTTTTATTCTTGTAAAACGATGTATTAAGTATTAACCTACGTTATTGGTTATAATTATGCAATTTTATGATGTTGATTTATTTATGCCATGGTTGTTTTTATCTTATACCTCTGCATGTCGTGGTCTCACTTTACATATATGTTATGCTTATTGCGTGTCATGATTTTACCTTGGATGAAAGCTCATTATATATTTTATTCCTTTTGATCTTAAGGAAACAATGACAACTAAAAATTAAGGGATGAGTTTTGTGGAAATCGAGCAGGTTATAGTCCAACGAGTGGCTAATGCTATCGAGACTATTGCTATCTACGAGGCAAAGACCCGCGTGGCTCGCTACTTAATGAACTGGGTCGAACGGTAGGAAGACAAGGTAGCAGAGAATGCTAGCAACAAGAGGAAGTGGGAAGGTGACCACGGTGGAAGCTCTAGCCAACAACAAAACAAAAGGCATAAGGTGATTAGAGCACACACTGCCAAGCCAAGCAACAAGAAAGGCTATGCTGGAAATCTACCATTGTATAACAAGTGCAAGTTTCACCACACTGGCCCGTGTACGAAAAAACATGGCAATTGCAAGCGGGTTGGTCATCAAACTAGAGATTGTAGGACCCTAGTCTCGAGAGCAAAATAGAGGCCCTAATGGCAAAACAGAAGACCGAAGTTACCTGTTATGAGTGTAGAGATCTAGGACATTTCAAAGACAGTGTTTGTCATAAAGAAGAAGAGTCGAAAGATGTTGAACCAGTTTTTTTTTTTTAGTTTTTTACTGGAAAGGAAAATCTCACTTGAAACCTATGGTCGGTGGCAAATAATGTTAATATTTAAGGAGAGACCTTCCCATATTACCTAGTGAAACCTAAGCGAGAACTTTCTTAGACTCTATTTCCTATAGGAATTTATGTTGTTCTTCCTTTTAAAATTTTGTTATATGTGTAGATGATTTAAATTATCTATCAAACTTATGTGTCATGAAAACTTCGTCGATTTTACTTTAACTCTCTATTTATTTATGCAAGCCACTCCCTAAACTATTATAACCCTTCAAACATTTTTACAACCACTTCATAAACCATTTTACTACCACATGATAAACTAATTCACTATCATTAATACGCTACCTTACTATCGATTGATAAACCATCATTTAATAAACTACCACTTTATAAACTATCACATAAACTATATTACTATTACTTAATAACTTATTTTAGTATCACTATGAAAACTATTTTACCATCACTTTATAATTTTTTCCAGTTATAGACTATTTAACTATCATATACAAAATAACTCTCAAAAACTATTCCACTATTATCTCATAAACTAATTTACTATTATATAAAATAACTCGCTACCATTTTTTGACCAAATTTGCTACCATCTTGTAAACTATTTTGCCATCATCTATAAACAATTTCAACATTTTTTTAGAAACCTAATTACCATCACTTATAAACTATTCAACTATTGTTTTGTAAACTAATTCACTATATATATTATTTTACTATCACTCTATAAACTAAGTTACCATCGTTTTACAAACTATCTTTCCACTAACTCATAAGCTATTTTCTTGGCACCTTATATACTACCTTACAATCATCTCAAAAACCACATTACTATCACTTTATGAATCATCTTGCTTTTTCTTTATGAAACTTGTTTGTTTTCATCACATAAATTATTTTACTATCACCCAGGAGCTATTTAGCTAGTGTCTTACAAACCATCGTACGGTTATCTCGCAAACCATTTTGTTGTCATCTTGTAAACTATTTTGTTTCCATCTTATGAATTATTTTGTCACCCTATAAAACTATTTTTTGTATATACATAACACTAGTTTGACAAAAATGAGCATTGCATCGTTAGTACTCAATTATACATAGCCTGATCACCTATGTCTAATTTAGGAAGGACCATGTTATGCTGAGAGTAGTCACCTTAAAACTCTAGTCAAACATCAACTTTATACTTATATTCCCGAAGAGAAAATCTTGTGTGCGTGTTCATAAAATGTGTTTGTCACGGGAAACTAAATTAATAATCATAGTAACTAAGTAGACCTTTACACCACTTTACTGCATGGAACCGACATCACGTTACACCAAATCCTATGTCGAAAAGTCAAGACACATCACTAACACCCTAGGATAATCCGCTAACAAGTTTGCTCGCCATCAAGGAATAACATCGACGTAAAACCATAGAACTTAATAGTTGCGACGCGATCATAGGCATAAATTGGTTATCACCTTGGGAAATAAAATGTTATAGCTAACGCTTTAAGCCAAAAGGAATGAAGAGAACCACTAAAAGTCAAACTTTGGTCATGACAAAAAATTTGAATCCGCCGTCACTAATCTTGAACGCTTAAGCTGGAGCAATAAAGAAGAAGAATGTTGAGAACAAAAATCTTCATGATATCAACAAGGAGTTGAAACCCGTCCTAATGATACTCTCTGTATTAAGAAAACAAACTTGGTTACCACGTTTTATGAGGATTAAGATAAGATTTCTAAGCAAGTATCCGCACCTCTTCGTCAACACCACTCCGGAAGTCACTCAAACTGAATTTTGGGACAAAATTCTTTTAACACGGGCAGACTGTGACAATCTACATTTTCAGGTCATTTTACATCAATAAACTCAAAACTATTTACTTTGGTATTTTACGCGTTTATGATAACATCAAATATTTAATATTTTTTGGTGGCAAAATACCCCCTATATGACCTGCAAATGTTTCACTAACACTCGAAAATGAGATATTTTCTATCATTTTTTAGTTTTTAGGTGAAATGCAGGAAAGTGACAAGAAACGAGGGAAAAAGAGCTTAGAGTGTAATTTTCTGAAGAATGTTACGGCGTAACACCAAAAATGGTTACACCGTTGTAACATTTCTCATTTTCATGTCATTGTACGACATTTATTATCCGTCACTATTTATTTTAGTCCGATACGCGTTTACTTTTAATAATTACTTTTAAGTTTAATTGCGTAGACTAGAAATAATCAATTAATGTCAACGGTCGTCAAATAAATTAAGGGTTGCATCAACCAAGTAGCAAATTATTATTAAGAAGATAATTATGTACTTTGCGTATTTTATTTTTATTGGTCACGTAAAAGGTCTACGTTTCACAATAAAATACATTTGGACATACCCCGGAAATACCTAGACTTACCTAGACTCAAACCAATACCCACTTTTAAAACCTTAACACAAAATTAAATCAATTCTTGTGTTAAATACCCACTAGAGCCGAATTATGGGACAAGAATAACTAGAAAATCCTTAAATCTTACACTAAGTACAATGTACATCTAGGTTTTAATTAAGATTTGTACAACATGTCTCTAGTTAGCTAATACACATGGGTTAAAGATCACTTTGGATCCTTCCTTCCCTATGAAAACCCACGGCATACATATGTACACACAAATCACCTAGAAATCTTCCATGATATTGCTAAGTACATGTACAAACTCCCATTAATTAATGTTAGTCCTAAATGTCCCCCACTAATCTATTACACAATGGTTAATAACCATTTGGCTTCTCTTTTCCTTTGTATAACCGGCTAAACACAAGACACACACACAAATCATAAGATTTCAAGTATCTAAGCATATCTTGTACATATATCTTGTAATTAAGAATAGTACCTTGTGGTTTTAACAAAACTATGTGTGATTAACCAAAACCACAAAACCACTAGTAGATAGGGCACGGTTTGGTTGGTTTTAGGACTAGGAATATGTAACTAGACATTTTGCCTATAAATACTCATGTATACTTACCACTTTACACTCTTGAAAACTCACATACACCCTAAACACTCTCAAACAACTACACACATATTTATTTCTTGTGTTCGAGCTTCAAACCGCAAACAAACACCTCCCTTGATCTCATTCGAACCCACAAACATTTCTAGTTGTCATACAAGTTTATAAAAAGGTTTACACGAGCTAGGGTTGGGTATTTACAAAGCTTTGAAGCTTAGGGTTTGGTTATTGATCGTGTTTTACACACGTGGGTTGCCACATTGCTCGCATACACACACGTTCAAGAAGCTAGGACCCTTGTAAGTGTCTTAGCCTACGTTCATATTCAAGTTTCATGTTTGCTTCATGTGTCATAAGGCACGGTTATTATGTGTTAACAAGCTAAACATGGGTCGTGCCTAGCATGACACAACCCATGTCCACGTCTTACAATATACAACATATATAGACTTGTGTGGTGAACCAAAAGCCATAAGGCACGTAACAAAGATCTTGTGTATAAGCATGAATGTTTAATTATGACATGCACACGTAAAATATTTAACCGAGAGGTTTGATAACTTGTTTGGAAACGGAAAGACTTTCATGTCATGTATCATAATACTTAACAACTCGTCTTTCTTAATAAAGGATGTGTACACTATAGTATATGCGAAATAGGGTTGTTTAGGATATGTCGAAATAAGTTAGCAAGACCATAGCCGCATCTTGTGTCCAACACGAGCTCAAACAAACTCTAACGAAATTGTAACTCACTAATAGATTGTATGATACGAGCTAAATTGGAAGTTAATACTGCCAGGCTTAAGAAGTTAGTACTGCTAGCAGAGTTAGTACTACTAGCAGAAGTTAGTACTGCTAGCAGAGTTAGTACTACTAGCATATTGTTAATACTGCTAGTGTATTAATAATACTGTTTTTGACAATCCTAAACTTTCTTGTGTCCAGCACGAGCTTAAACAAACTCTAATGAATTTGTAACTCACTAATGGGTTGTATAATACGAGCTAAATTAGAAGTTAATACTGCCAGGCTTAAGAAGTTAGTACTGTTAGCAGAAGTTAGTACTGCTAGCATATTGTTAATACTGCTAGTGTATTAATAATACTATTTTTGACAATCCTGAACTTAAGGGACTATTTGGAACTCATAAGAACCTAAAATGTATTTTTGTAAAATAGAGGGACTAAACGTATCAATATGGAAACTCAAGGGTGTAAACGGTAAATATTCTATTTTAAACTATAAGGACTGTTTTTGCCAATAAGGAAAACCTAAGGGTATTTTATATAACTAAGTGATTTAAATAAACACTTAAGGTATCGTACTAGTCATGATATAATACGGATACTTACATAACTAAAGTCACGCGAATGATGTGTATTTATTATTAATACTTAAACACCTTGTAAACTTAAAAGTGTATAGTCGTACACCTTCCCAAGAGCAAACGAGGAAAACGAATACAATAAACGTGTACACCACAACACAAGTGATAACAGTATATATAAACTAGAAATTGTTATAGTTTATACATTGAGTCGTTAGCCTAAATATGTAGACTAAGACTTGACCGTATTTACTTAGGTAATTGATGGTGTGATTCACTACCTGCTTGGATATATAATATCAATCAGAGGACTACCTTCTAAGGTGAGTTCATAGCCCCATGTTTTACTGTTATTTAAATGATTTACATCCTTGGGGTGAGAACATGCTTGTTTTACAAATTGGACGTAAGTGTACATTTTATACCATGATTACGTGTTTGCCTAGGTTACCATAACCCATTATGTCCATGATTATGAACTGTTAATTGCATAGATGTGATTGGGAATTACATTATGTGGGCGCGAATGTTATGAATAGATCTATTAGGGATTGACAATCCCCGTTCAGGTCACTAGCTATCACCGGGAACGAACGCATACCATGTCGAATTTGGGATGTTACGGGGTTAGCACATCATTCATGGACACTTGTTGGCAAATATATTTGCATTCATATATGTCGAGCTTCAGTGTCATGAGCTTAGGAAAACGTAATTACTTTTTATAATGTTTGCATGTGTTGCTCAATCATACACTTGGAAATCTTGCGGTCCTATAATAGATTTACATTAACCTATGAATTCACCAACTTTATGTTGACGTTTTAAGCATGTTTTTCAGGTCAATAAGGCATGGGGTGCGGTGATACATTGGAAGTCAATAATTGAAGAGTCAACATTAAAGATTTGGGGTCTTATTACATTTTGGGGACAATTGTTATAAACCGGAATCTTTATTTATATTGTTGAACAGTTTGAATCCATGAGCTTATGTAACAAACAAGTATTTTGTTAATCCAGTGTATCTTTTTTAAATGACACGTTTAGTAGTCGTTCTCATATCTTGTGTTATTGATCCGTAAATGTAATGCGACCCAGATTTGAGGGTGTTACACCATGGGGGTCGAACCCATGACCTCCCCCTTTTAACCAAAGCACTTAACACTACAATTTGTTCTAAAAATGCCCTTGGGTATTTTCTGTCTTTGTTTGCACAATCTATTCCTTTAACCTCTTTTTCCCTTTTAAGCTATCAGCCATTTGTGGCTTATTTGTGGCTTATTTTTAAGCAGTTTTTCAAATCTTTTATTTTTCTTGCATCCAACATAGTTTAAACTGTTTTCTTGCATTTTTTCAAATTTTCCCATTTCATTTACTATTTTTAATTAATTTTTCTTTTTAAAACAGTTTTTAAATCATAAAAAATTAAATAAATATAAAAAAAATATAATTCCTTTTTTAAAATATTTCTTCTATCTTGTAGGACCTAGGAAAAATAAATTTGCATCCGTAGGGTTAATTTTGCAAAATTTGAGTTTTAAAAGAACGAGTTTTAAACCCCGTTCTCGTTTTTGCGTTTTAACTTTAAGTGCCTTTATAATTCTGTTACCTTAGACTTAGGATATCCTTTTATGCCTTATTTATGCTTCCCGTAGAATTTTAGGACATCCGTTGCCTTTTTTATGCTTTCTCGTAGTTTAGGTTTAATTTCACGTGCCTTTTTATGATTTTCCTGTAGTTTTAAGTATATCTTAGTTTAAATTTTTGTAATTTCCCGTAGGATTTAGAAAACCCAATCAAATCTTTGATTATTCAAGCATCAAAAAGTCAAACCAATAACGTAACCATCAATTTCACGCCTCGTTGGGAGAACGACCCGGGTAACACTTTCCCGGAATCATTTATATCGTACTCGTGAGTTTGTTGACCTTTTTCCTAAAGGGTTGACTTGGTTGACTCGCGGGGATTATATATTTTGATTAATATTATACTACTATTCGATATATAATTACCCTTAAAAAGGTGATTATCAGTCACCAACTCTATGACTTCCTAGAACTACAAATGAGGTAATAGTAAATCATAAATTTGGTTAGTTTTATAATTTAACGAACACTTATAAAGCCATGTTACAACATTTCTAAACTAAACAATACATTTATTTTTATTTTTTATAACTAAAATATGTAGCATGAAGTATTCATAATAACATAAATCATCCCCCACTTGAGATAAAACATGTCGAAAATAATAAGCACTTTGGGGTGTCATCATTGATCAAAATGGTAAGTCTTCCACAAAAGCGCAATTCCTGAATCCCTCTACTCAAACAATAAAATTAAGCAACTAGAAACTCCTCGACTATGATTATAAACTACACGGTAGGCTTAGACGAAATGGTGTAATGAACCAATGCATAAATGGGGTTCAGAAATGAAAGAATGGCTCGGAAGGGTTTAACTAAGGGTATCTTGCTTTAAAAGTGAGTGCAACAAAATGGTTTATCACGGGAGGTCGACAAGTCGATGTGATAACTCAATAAACACACACAATATAACACATATGGGTTGATTTGGCGAGTATCCTAAAATATTGCCTTCTTGAACTATCTATCCCAGTTGCATAGAGAAAACTCAATACAATACTCGTCTATGATCTTGTAATGATATACGAGCCAAGTTCTAAAGTGTACAATACTACAAGAACACTCAATATTTGGTGGATTATTTCATATGATAAAACAGAAATAACGATAAATTATCACCAATGGAATTAAGGATGTTTGTGCACGGCTAAGAGCTATTCTAGTTTCGATTAAGAAAAACATGTCAAAACTTTTAAAATTGGCTCAAATTTTTAAAACAAACTAGAAAAATAAAGGCAGATATAGGTTAAGTGATAGTTCTACTCCCGTCCCCCACTTGAATTGTACAATGTCCCTATTGTACATAAAATGGTAAAAATAAAAAGAACGAGTAGAATTAGAATAAAAGACTCCCTCTTAGTTTGCTCGACATGATTGAAGATACATGTATTGGAACGTGTCCTGCCTTGAGAGCCTTGAGCAAATGACAATTCCATGAATTAACTTAACAACCATATGCATGATACTTGAAAAACAAAAAGTAAAATAAGCATACGAAATAAAAAACCTAACTCACTTACGTAGGAATCACGGTTGTATTTAGCATATGCAACAAGTCTTTTAAACCCCTCGGTATCGTGAGTGGGAACACACCCACAAAGTTCGTAACAAAATATACAAGTTTTGGTATAGTCTTTAAATTATTTTTGAAAAAGTTTGCTATATCAGATAGTTACGGGGTGACTGAATCGAGCCAATTACACCATAATTCAGTTGAATTGGGCGAGGGTCTTTACTGAGAACCAGTTACGGCGTAACCTGGAGTATTAGTTACGCCGTAGTTACTTACTTATGTCGTTTCCTAAAATTTTAATCTATTTTATGTGTCTAAAGGATTTCTCTGACCTCCACTTGTCTTTTCCTGATGTAGAAACCTAAAAAAATGATGAATAAAACACATAAAACCAAACAAAAGTAATAACATAAAATTATGGGGTAAAATCCACAAATGCTTAATGTACTTTCAAAAAAGACTCATTCTACATACTATACTTTTTTAATTGTTATTATTCTTATCCAACTCTAGTTTTTTTTCATTACACATACTTTATATAAATTTTAGTATGTAGAATGAGTCTTTTTGGAAAGTACATTTAGCATTTACGGATTTTATCTTATGATTTTATATGCGTTTTTATACACATTTTTATCCATATTTATATAAAGTATGTGTAATGGAAAAAAACTAGAGTTGGATAAGAATAATAACAATAAAAAAAGTATAGTATGTAGAATGAGTCTTTTTTGAAAGTACATTAAGCATTTATGGATTTTACCCTAAAATTATGCATAAAGGAAAAAAGACGAGTTGTCTCCTGATAAGCACTTTTCTTTATTAGCGAATCTTCAAGTTAGACTAAAGTTGGGGTCTACGTCATTCTTTAGACACGTCCTTCCGTGTCTATTTCCTCCATCAATCCAACTCTAACCATAGCAGTGTTAGATATTGTCCTCAGAATTTCGTCAATCTCTATAACCTTAACCTTCACATGCCTTTCTTCTAGCCCAACCGTGTATCGAGTATTTTTAAATTTCTCAATTTTTATGGATGGTGGTTTCTTGTATTTCATACCTAGTAATTTGCACAACCTTTCTTTGTATGCTTTTGATAATGCTCAAATTGTACATGTGTTTAGTCGCGTTATATGTACTTTTATGCATGTTATTTGGTTAATTTCATGAACTTTTGTTACTTAATCGTGTCAAAGTTTGTATGCAAGTGCATATGTAGCCAGGTACATGAAAAAAAGGAAAAAGAAGAAGAAATGTCAAATAAATGAAGTTTTATACAAGTACGAAGAATCCCGATGTTGGGCTAGTGCCCAATTGTCTCTGCCTAGCTTTAAACAGAAATTCGGCTAAGTGTTAGACTCACTGATGGACATCAGCGAGCAATGAAAGGACTCACTGAAGCATAGCTTCAGCGAGCAACCTCAGACGTATTCAAGTTAAAGACATCGTCAAGGAAGTCAAAGATTACTTGAAGACATACTCGTTAGCTGGGATGGATATCAGCTGATATCTAGATGGAATATGCTGATGGTTCGAAGAGAGTCAGGGGTGACAATACCCTGATGATCTTATTACCCTTTGGAGATAAGCAAGCTGAACTTAATACTTATATCTAAGTATGTTTAGGCAGGACAATTCGATAAAGCAAAATGGCTGGATAAAAGGTGTTATTCGAATTAAAGTCTACCTAGTATGAGTTGGTGAATGATGTGAACACTTGGCAGAACTGTTCAAAAAAGTATGGGCGGGGAGTTACCAAGAATGGACGTGCATTGAATGTTGTTGTACTTCACCACAGGATGTTGACACGTCCCAACTACCCTACTATAGAAGCAACCTCGTACCACTATAAATAGAGAATGTAAGTTGTAATAAATGCTATCAATTATACTATTGTCATTATTATAGTGCATTTACTACTTTGTTAAACTTACAAGATAGTCAGTTGATCCTATTAGCGGGTCTATATAAGTTCGCTTGTAAACTTGGTAACTTGTCAAGTTTACTTGTACAAAGGGTAACCTTACTTTGTCATTCAACAAGTGTGATCCATAAAACTTTGTAATACTTTGATTTATATCAATAAAGCATTACACGATTAAAAAGTTATACTTTGTCTTATTTGTTTACATTTGTGTTGCATAATTCCATATAGACGTGTTAATTGGGACTTTTAATTGGTATTAAAGGGGTTTTAATTATAAAACAATTTTATAAACCATTCTAAGTTTTTAAAATCAAGATCCAATAATGTCTTGAATCATTCCTCCACCTCTAGGTGCTAGTTTTGGACAGAGTGGAAACCCTAATAGGCCAGTTACTAGTTCTAGAAATGCTGGAAACCCTAATAGGGTAGAAGATGTTTTTCAAATTGACAAAACTAGCAACATGGGTATAAACAATGTTGCCTCGAATGCGGTTAATAAGGATCCCCTATAACTTCTTGATTCTAGGGGATGTTTTCATGTCACAAATGTTCTACCTTTTGACGTGGATGACTTCACCAGCTAGAAAGATAGGTTCTTAGTCTATCTTGATGGTGTTGAACCTTATCTTCTAGAAATACTAGAAAATAGACCCTATGTTCCTAAGTCTCCTGCATCTACTTCTAAAAATATTTTAATCAAACCTCAAAAGCAGTGGTCTCATGATGACAAAAGACTTGCAAATCAAGACAAGAGATTGAAAAACATTATCATGTTTTGTCTATCCAATGATGTGATGAAATCTTTCATTAAGTGTGCCACTACTAAATTCATGTAGAATGATTTAATATTAAGTCATGAGGGACCATCTGATATAAGAGATACCAAAATTGCAGCCCTTAGATTAAAGTTTAATGCTTTTAAAGCAGTTGAAAGTGAAAAGGTAAAAGAAACCTTCACCAGGCTAAATTTTTTGTTAAATAAACTTGAAAACAAAGATTTTAAAATTCCTCAAGCTGAGGTTAATGCCACATTTGTTAACAACTTACCCAAGAAATGGCTAAGTATGAATCAAACTCAAAGAGATAATAACTCTATCAAAAATGATATTCTAGCTATGTTGTATGGCAGATATAACTATTAAGAAGAGCTGATTGATCAAATCTATGAGTCTGAGACTAAAAGATTAACTATTCAGAGCTCTACATCAAAAGCCTTAATTTCTAGCACTTATTTTCAGGACAATGACTTAGATGTTGAGGAAGACACCAGGAGCAACAGTGAATTCTTGGCTGATCTTAATGTTGAGTTTCATGACAGAGCTCTCCTTGCAAACCAAAAAAGGTTCTACAAAAGATCAGGAAGAGTTGGTTCAGCTAGGAAACCGATAGACAAATCCAATGAAACTTGCTGTGCATGTGGAAAGCAATGACACTTTCAAAAAGATTTCCCAACCACTAAAACATCCTGACCATCTTATCCTTCATCAAATAGAAACTACAACAAGCCTAAATTTCACACAAATTCATCTTCATCACAACAACATAATCAAATCACTGATAATAGTCAAAAGGACTACAAGGGTAAATACAAAGCACTCAAAGCTAAGTTGGTCCTTGTTACTAAGAAGATTGATGTTGTATCAAAGAATAAGAGTGAAAAGGGGTTGGTAGCTAAGTCATATAACTGGGATAAAGAGTCTCTATCGTTTGAGGATGAAGGGGTTACTAGGGTTAAAGCATTCATGGCTATCGCTAATGATGAGCCAGTTATGGGAAAGGTTGACGCTAGATCTGGTTAATGGGTGGAAATCACCATGAAAAAGGTACAAATACTTCTCTCAATGACCGATGGTGATTAAAGGAAACATGTTTTAGACTATACTCATGTAGATCTCCACTATGTGGAAGATCAAAGGAAAAACTTGCTCAGCAAGTTCAACTCTCTTAAACAAGAGTTGTCCTTATTTAAGTCTAAAATTATTAACTTTAAGAATACTAAAGCCCACAACATTTCCCTTAGAACAAGATCACCATATTAAATTTGGATAATGAATCTCTGAAGAAGGAAGTCTTTCACCTAAAAAAGGTCATTGAGAAATAGACTTCTAGTAAAGTCACCCTAGACCAATTACTCATTGAACAAGTTCCTGGTAATATTGTATGTGCCCTAGGCGGTAGAGGTAAAAGGAAGGAAACAATTTCCTCAAAGGAAATTGTGTTCACCAAGGAATAGAAGTCTCCCTCTAAGACTGTACTTGAGATCACCTCTGACACTGAGTCTGAATGTGATTATCCGGAACCTCTGCCTCCTCTTCCTAAAATTTTAGGGGCTGATCCCATTGGTACATCAAATGATATTATACCACCCGCTGACCTGATTTAGACTATAACTGTCTCTGATAAGACTAAGCAGATGATTAAAAATGAATCATATATCAAGGCAATCAAGAAAAAGGATCAGACCAAGGCACCCGCTGTCCTTGACCCTTGTCCTAATAAAAAGCTAATTCATACACTAAGCAACTTCTTCTTACCCTAATGGAAGAGGTAAAAGGACTTAAAGAACAAATCAAACCTTCATCTAATAACTCTGCATCTGTGTTACAAACAGGGAGTTTTAAGTTAATTAAAGGGAAACAAAAGACTAGATTTGGACCTTGTAAACATTGTGGTTTCAAAAATCACCTCTCAAAGGGCTATTATAATCAACCTAAGTGTTCTACTTGCTAATCTACTAACCACCTAACCAAACAACACCCTGAATAAGTTGTTGTGAAGAAGACATTGGCTAACTTAAAGATCAGTCATCACAAGATACCTCTTAAAGGAAGGCTCTTAAGATCCCAAAACCTTTCATACCTTGCAAGTATTGTGGGTTCAATGACCACCACTCTGATGAGTGTAAGTACTAACCTAGATGTGACATATGTGGTAGCATTGCTCATGAACCCACTGACTGTGATAAAAAGACCACCTCCAATAACAGGAAACCAAGGATTGCTAATTAGCGATCTAATGAACCTACTAAAAAGTGGGTTCACAAAAGAAACTAGTATGTTTCAAATGTCTATGCAGGATTACTTAAAGAGATTTGTATGGTATCCAGATAGTGGTTGTTCTAGACACATGAAAGGGGTTAAACAATATCTGCATAGATATTCAACGAAGTCAGGTCCTAAAGTGGTATTTGGGGATAACTTTTCAAGTGACACAAAAGGATATGGCTTAGTAAATTGCAATGGAATCACTTTTACCAGGGTTGCTTATGTGAATGGTCTGAAACATAACTTGATCAACATCAGCCAGTAATGTGATGCAAATTTCAAAGTTCTGTTTACCAAGACTCAGGGAACCATATTTAACCAAAATAATAAAGTTGTGCTTATTGCTACAAGAAGAAGAGATGTCTATATCATTGACATGTCATCTTACAATGAAGAAAGCAATACTTGTTTCTATGCCAAAGCTTCTAATAGTGTTAACTGGCTATGACACAAGAGACTATCCCATCTCAACTTCAAAAACATCAACAAACTAGCCAAACAAAACCTTGTTGCTGGTCTTCCTTGTCTCACTTTCTTAAAAGATAACCCTTGTTCAGCATGTGAGAAAGGGAAGCATCATAGAGCATCATTCAAAACCAAAAGATCATTTTCCATCAATAAGTGCTTACATCTCCTTCATATGGATTTGTTTAGACATGTTAGACCTTAAACCATCAGTCATAATAGATATAATATAGTCATAGTTGATGAGCACTCAAGGTACATATGGGTATTTTGTTTGAAGAAAAAGAGTGATGCAACTGAGTGCATCATGTCTTTTATCAGAAAGATGAAGAATCTAATTAAAGTTAGGGTAAAGGAACTAAGAAGTGATAATGTAATAGAGTTTAGGAACCATAAATTGGAAGAATTATGTGATGAAAAAGGGATGTCTTGGAACTTTCATTTCCTTGTACCCCTGAACAAAATGGTATAGCCGAAAGAAGAAACAAAACCCTGATTGAAGCAACAAGGACTATGTTAAATGGTTTAAACTCCCTAAACACTTTTGGGGAGAAGTTGTAAACACTACCTGCTACACTCAAAACAGATCAATCATTGTGAAAAGACATGGGAAAACTGCTTATGATATGTTTAGAGGAAGATCTCCTGATACCAGCTACTTTCATGTGTTTGGGTGTCTTATGTTCATTCACAACCATAAGGACCACTTGGGAAAGTTTAATGAAAATGCTGATTGTAGTATATTGGATATCATAACACAATCATAGGATTAATGTTTGGTCAAATTGTCTAGAGAGAGAAAGTAGGAGTTCTAGAGAGAGAAAATCACTTAGTGTGTGTTTGTG
>BQNB010108495.1:0-22942 GCA_026074375.1 Tanacetum coccineum
TTTGGTAATTTGTTTAGAGAGTGTAAATGTTTACTAGGTACTTGCCTTGCTTTATATAGTGCTTAGGAAACCCTAAACTACTTCAATGGAAACCATGGGAGCAAATGGTTTGAGTACAAGTTGTAAGAAAGCCTCTCCTCCTCCCTAGGCAAGGATTCGGCAAAAGAGGGCTCAAGGGTACATGGATTTGACAATTTCTAGTATCTTGGGTCCAAGTACAACTTTGTGTAAGGATTTACAAGTTGTAGGAAAGTCTTAATAGGGATTAAATGAATTATTTCATGTGTAAAAACCTATGACCGGTTTTAAGATGATATAAGTGAGAAAAATAATTAAATTTTGAGTATTGGGTATAAATGTGGGTATTTGTTTGAGTGTAGATGGGTAAAGGTGCTTCCGGGTACGACCGAATGTAATTTATTGCGAAACGTAAGCGTTTTACGTAACCAACAAAAATAAATTATGAAAAGTTATAAATTATACTCCTAATAATCATATAACACTTGCTTGATGTAAACTTTAATTTGTTTGATGTCCGTTTACATTGAACGTTGATTTTTAGTTTACGCGATTTAACTATAAGATAATAATTAAAAGCGAACGCGTAAAACTCTAAAAATAAATAATGGAATTTATTAAAGTTGTAAATAACCTGAAAATGAGAAATGTTTAGGGTTTAGGGTTTAGGGTTTAGGGTTTTGGGTTTAGTGTTTATGGTTTATGGTTTAGGGTTTAGGGTTTAGGGTTAAGGGTTTAGTGTTATTACAACTTAATGCTTTTGAGAAGTTTGCTCAATTCTAGGTTTACTCAAAACATTCGAATGGGTATCTAGTCGATGTCAAAGACAAGACCTTCTATTTCCACTTTGCACCCCCTAATAACCTTATTAATCTCTACTAGCTGCCCGCTAGCTATCTCAATCTCATAACTAAAACCTAAATCACTGGGTTATATGCCTAACATTCCCACTCCTACTCGGCTCCCCGCCGTATCCTCTCTTCTTAGTATTCTTCTTCAATGGCCCATTCCTAATTGCCTCATTAGTTAACACACCTCAACACAACACTCTAAATTGTTGTTGGCTCCGTTGCTACTATCATTCCTCAATTCTGTAGAGCAAGGCCATACATATACCTTTCAATTCTCTTACCTTCCGGGGTTACTAAGTGAGGAACTAACCTAGCCAACTCATGAAACTTATCAGTATACGCAGCATGGCCAGCCCCGACCATGACGTGATTCCACAACTTAGTTTCCAACTTTTTCATCTCATTACTCGAGCAAAATTCCTCCCTAATCAAAGTCTTAAAGTCTTCCCATGACATACCTATAACGGCCTCTCGACCCCGTGTGTGAATCTCAGAATTCCGCCACGTGAGAGCCTTACCAACAAATGAACCAATAGAGTACTTCACTCTCTAACTATCCCTACACCCACTCATAAACTGACTCCATCTTCTCAATCCAACGGGTATACACTATAGCACCTCCCTCACCATCATACTCCTTTGGGTTACAAGCTAAGATTCCTTTTAGGTACAACCCCTACGGTCATTGCCTTCAGTGGCACTCCTAACATCACCCTGGATGTGGTCCTGGACGACATCGCCATTTTGATTCCTACCAACTGACCTCTACCTTGGTCACCTACTTGAGCTACAATAGTGGGGAGTAAATTCTGCAACTACTGTGCAATGTTGGTGGAGAAGTCAGGGACTCCACCAACACCACCATTCACCTCACTACCCTGACCACCTACTTGGCCACCCGGACCATCATTCCTAACATTACCCTGATCCCCAGAATGACCTCTAGTCCTACCACCACCTCTACCGGCTCGTCCACTCGTTCCCCCTCCTCGTGATGCGGCAGCAGGCCGGCTAGCACTTCAGGTCATCACCCTTGGCGGCATTATCCACACGAGGGAGAACATGGGCAACGTTAAGTAGGTGGGACGGTCACCACGCACATGATAGCCTAATATACGATATCACACAACCTATGGTCCTAAGGTGTCAACATCGATTTGTATAGACTAAAATACTAGGTATGCGTGAGTCGGGATATGTCCATAACTATGTTGGCCACCGTATTTATACCTGTATCCTTTCCTAGTTATACCTAGTATTAAGCTCATACATTTTAATGAATGACCTAACTAATACTATATGCCACATAACCACATAAGCACGTATAAGCGGAACACCGCGTACGTAGATCCTATGATGAAACTATATGAAGGTTTCTAGGTTATAGTTTAGGCCAATCCATATAGTTCTCTATAACCTTGGATTTGATTACCATTCTGTCACACCCCGTCATAGGCGGAAACACGGAAATGCGACATAATGATCAATCACAACACAAGGTACAAAATAGAGAAATCTAAAATGTATTAATGAAAGTGTCATGATGACCATTAACCTTAATAACTTTAAGTGATGTCCCGAATCAAGAACACAATACACAGTCGCCAATTATTACAAACTTAAGCCCACGCAGGGGTCTATGAAGTCTTATCTCGATCCACAAGAAAACCAAATTCAGATCAAACATCAAATGCAAGACTTTTCAAACAAGACTTCTAAGGAATTATCTAAAGTCTGCTACAAGCACCATACTCTAACAATCATTGATTTCACCTGAAAATGATACTCGAAAATGTCAACAATAATGTTGGCGAGCTCGTAGGTTTTGACTCAAAACTCAGTCACTATGCCAATATTTTTAATCAGTTGGACAATTGTGCTATATGACAGTGAATATATGCATACCAACCCATGACTTAGCATCCCCGTTAATCATGTACCAAGACCTAGCATCCCCGCTAGTCTTAACCAGCGCGTACCAATGCTCTTAGGGTCGCAACCCCGATGACATACCACACCTAAGGCCTACTGATGTTGTCGTTTTTCAACACGCGTATCAGTTAAACCCTCAGATATATAATATATAATATACTACATATATTTAAGCAAAGTATCATACAAATTACTCTAAGGAAAGAATAATAAGTAATCAACATGGGTATCGTTCTCTTCGATAAGAGGTGAATGGAAATCTACGTTCATGTTGTAAATCGAGCTTGATTGTCATTAAAGTTTTGGTTTTGGTTTCTAAATTTACTAAAAGAGAAAACATATAAAAGGGATACTAAACTAGAATTAAAGGCATAATTAAATTCTATCGATAATTAAAGCAATTAATAACTAAAATTATGAATTAAAGAAATCTACACTAATGTATCAAAATAGGATAGAAAATGGAACCGAATTGGAGACCCGCAATTAAACGTAAACCACCCGATTTATTTAGCTAAAAAAAATAATCAAATTCGATCTAGCTAAATAAACCCTTAAGCTCCGCGCCTCGTGAGTTAACCGGTACCAAAAAGCAACACATAAACACAAAATAAAAAAACTGTTAATAATAAACAAACTTTCATCATAATTATTCACTTTCAAATTTGTGCTATTCTATTTCCTTACACTAACGTGGCCCAATCTTAATCCTACTTGGCCTAATCCAAGCAAATGTGGCCTTATTGATAAATCAAATGCAGGTCCTAATTCCTAACGAGGCCCAAACTACTCTACACTAAACGAAAGCCCAATCTAGATTTAAATGGTGGCCTAATTAAAGTAACGAAGCCCAATTAGGATTCCACTAACCAAACGCATCCCTTTTTAAAACTGTGGCCCAATTTATCAATCTTACAAACCAATCGCACAGCTAAAAACTTATTAATGAAAAGGATTTTAGGCAAACAAGCTTTATCACAAAATAAGCAAATCTGATAAGCCACGATTATTTAGACATTTAAGAAAATCCTACCTAAAAAATGAGATAAGCACTAGATCAAGTTACCACGTCAAAAAGCAAGAACGAAATTTAAAGCTATAATCTAAAAACTAAACGAATTAAGAACTAGGTAGATCGAATAAGCAAACGTGTATTTTAGCAACTAACATAATAACAACGATATAAGCTCCTTAAACTCCTAACCTTAATACTAAGCAAATCGAATTCAAGATCTACAAATTTAACGACTAAATAAGCTAAACACTAAACTAGATAAGCTCTTAACTAATTAATAAGTAACAGAAAACAGCAACAAGAGTTTAGATCGAGCAATAAGCACAATAACGTTTCAAACATCAACATAAATAAGCAAATAAGCTCTCAAAAGATCAATCAAGCAATATAAGCTCGCATTTAACTAAATAAGCTGATTAGAGGCTTATTTTTACAAAAAAATATGAGCTCCTAATAAGTCTAAAACGATATAAGCACAATAATAAGCTAAATACGAGCTTATTTTAGCTTATTAATTCGAAAAGTACTTAAAAACGATTTAGAATTAGTCAAATAAGCTTGAAAAGATTTTAGGAGTCATTTTCTAAATTGTTAAGAAATTTTGACAATAATAAGCTACCAAAGTAAAGACGAAAAATCAGCTTATTGAATAAGCCACACGAAAAGCAAAATTACCGAGAGATTAAGAGAACAATAAGCAACACGAGATCATCGACAAACTTTAAACCATTTTCATTACATCATTACATTAAGTTCGCGAAATAAGCTAGGTACAATAAGCAAAAAAAGTAAAATAAGCTATTACAAAACTATAATAAGCTAAAACTAAGAAACTAAGACTAAGAAAAATAAAGGCCTAGCTAAAAAAATGGAAGGGTGGCGTGTTACATTTTATAGGGCCAGAAGGGGTGAAAGTGTAATTTGGGTCCTCATCATTTGGTGATAATTAACCAATCATTGAGCACCAATGATTGTCACACGGATCGAGGTCCAAGGTTTGAAGGATCCAACCGTTGTAATGCTGCCACGTGGCCTTTCTCATTTGCTTTCATTCAACGCAATTGGTGTGCACTGTTGGATCACTAGTACCTGTCTTTTGCCTCACAAAACAAACACATTTCAAATTATAAATCAATGGACACGTGTCAGTATACCATTCGCTTAATTCCAACTAGTGGGATGGCACATGCCCATATTTGATTTAATTTCTGGTCACATGACCATGACGTCACATATTTAAGACATATTTTTGATTTTGAGCATTTTATTTATAAAGTTGCCTAGTTGGCTTATGATAGCATTGGGCTTGGCCGACCCATAAATGGCGTTAACGGTTGACCAATAAAATGGAGGGCACCATTGATCGTTATTTTGATCGTCTTCTTTTTATTTCCTGTGCTCGATTTTTGTTCGTGTTTTGTCTTTATTCTTGTCCTTCTATGCAATCCGTGGTGGGTACCCTGCATCATACACAAACATAAAAACAAAGCATATATATTTCATATTATCAACGTTTTTGATTATTTGGGCTGTTTAATTAGGTAATAAAACCCCGATGACATACCACACCTAAAGCCTACCAGCTGGAGCAAATTAGGGTGAAGAACTACATCCCTTGCATGCCAAACACAGTACATGCAAGTAAGATCACATTACACATATTCACATAGCAGTCATAAGCACATTAATTGTCCCAAAAACAAAACCACGTCTTTGCACAGTTCAGAAAACAGTTCAAAACACATTTGAGTATCATTTTCCCCCAACGAAAAAATTGTAAAAAGTGGGGCTACGAGAACTCATCTCAAGCAAACTGTCTTCACAGATATCTCAATATCACACAAGCAAAGGCAACGACGTCCGCACACGACCTAGTCCAGTTAATGGCCCATTTTAAATCATTCATTTTCAAAACAGTTTTAAGTATGATTCATAGAGGTTAGACGCTCGTTGTACGGTTTATCTTAAACGTTTTAGTGGTGTGATGGTTGACGACATAACTCCAAAATATCATAAATATATTTATACTTATACTATTTAAGAAAATAGATAGTAATATAAGTAAATATTTATAATATAATATTATATATATTTTTTGATAAGTCCATTCGGTACACTTAGTTACCATAAATATTTCGTTTATACTATACAAAATAGAACGTTTATCTTTGCAAAACATTTTGGGAAAGTTTCGAAAAAAATTATTTTTTTCGTCTTTTAGTGGTTTTATTAAGATAATAAAATAATATTAATTTATTTAAAAATAAAGTTTTATGTTTTAAGTAAAAATTCTAAGTATAGACTTTTTACAAAATTTCGGCATGACCTGTACGTTTATATGACGTTTTTCAAGGTTATCAAACCTTATTTTCAAACAATTTCAACATTTCAACACTTTCTGAACCAAATTCTAAAACTAGCATTTCACCACGTTTACCAAGATACTTTCTCAATATGACTTCCAATATGACTTCATAAATATATTTCACTTTCCAAAAGTTGGCCAAAACCCCCAAAATAACTAGTGACGGCTTATTGGGCTTTAAGGCCCAATAAGGGTCCATTAGACTTTTTATGTATCCAAAATACGTTTTAAGCCCAAACCAAGGCCCAATAGTATACATAAGCTCAAATCAATAAGTAAGTAACCTAGACCATAATAAGACATCAATAAGTATATATTGGGCTTATTGGTCACTTATTGGGCCGTGAGCCCATATGCTCAAAAATAAGTATATCAAGCTTAAAAATAAGCTAATAAGCTACGTATCATATTTGGTTATTACCATAAGTTATAATATTAGTCCACAAAAATATGACATACTAGGATAATAACCAATGATACCCTCCTTGTATTCCTTTTAATTTTCGTGGGCTCATAAGCCCAAAATAAGCTATTCGAACCAATCAAATAAGCCACAATAAGCTATATACAAAATAAGCTACATAGCAAACATATGTTTTTCAACCATCACGACCACAATATCAAAACTAACAAAACCTCATATTTTCCCTTTTTATTTCGAACAAAACGCACCCTATATAATCATTTTAAAACTTTTCGCTTTTGTTTTTTAACGATCGGGCCGTACAACTAACATCTATGCATCACTAGCAACCTAAAAGTACAAGTTAAAAATAAATTTAAAAGACTTACAAAAATGGTCTTCAAAATAAATTTCGACGCGAACCGAACAACCCAAACGTTGTTTAAATGATTACCCGAACACTAGAATCAACCCAAAGTATCACTAATCTTCATGTTTTTGATCAAAGTTTGAAAATAATGCGTGTAGATGTGTGTGTGAGTTCAGACGAACCAAAGGAAAAAGAAGAGAAGAGTGTGTGTGTGTGTTTTTAGATTCAAAATGAAATGTAAAATGTGTGTTCTAGATAAATACAAATACATATAAGCCAAAAACTAGTACTCTCCTTGGACCATAACTCCTAAAAAGAAGCCTCCTTGTCTCCTACAAGGTTCAAAACCGGATATAAGGTATCCTATGCCCTCGGGGTCTTCGTTTTGTGTTGGGATCACTTAAAAACTCGTAAAACTCGACCGTAAAATATTTCCCGAAGTTAGTTAATATTTTTATTCACCTTAAAAATGGTTTTCCAATAACATAGAATATTTACTTGACATATTTTCATTTTTGACCTCCCAAAAACTTATTTGGACATTAACGGGCGTGTCGGGACTCGTTTTTCGGCAGTTTTCAGAAATTCACGGGTCAACCAGTCGAAACTTATAAAACACAAATGTATCCTCCAACAAGGCTTATTATACACAATAAACCATAAAACGTTTCATATCTCATAAATTCATCACTGCCAACACGATGCGATATTCTAAATAACGGGCAAACGCCAAATACTCTAAGGACTAAATTAGAATATTCAAAACACGAAAAGGGCAGAGGTATTTAGAAATTAACTAAGTCATCAGGCGCAGGAGGATCCTTATCAAAATCCCATTGAACCACGGTACGGAGATGGGTATGATGGATGATCTAATCCAAAAGAAATGATCACTCCATTTCTTTAAGGAATCTAAATTTTTGATATATCAACAAGGATTTATTAGAACCTTTGCGTTTTTCAAAAGAGAGCCATCCGTTACTAATCGAGTTACAGTAAAACTTCCGGAACAAAGCAACGGATGGAATACCACCATGAACGCGACATAATATCTCGAAGTGACTAATCTTTGCGGCTGCGATCACAGAAAGCTGGGAGAAATTGATTTGGAAATACTCTAAAACGCTAAGAAGAAACTTAGAAACGGGGATGCGAAAATTGTCATACTCTATGAAGCGCGTATATATACCTATTTTACCGTTTGAACTATCCTTAATTGTATCCTCCGGACCAGGGAACTCCGGTTCTAAACTACTAGGAATGTTATAAGTTAAACAAATAGAATCAAATTCTCTTTGTGTGAGCACACAAGTAACAATGTATATAGTTTCTTTTGCCATCAAATAAAAGAGAGTTTTCAGAGTAATGAAGCGTAACTTAAACCTAAATCAAACAACAAAATGGTGAAACGAGTGATCAGAAAGTTTTCCTGACGTTCAAAGGAAGTGTAGAGAATGGCGGTCAATGATTTATACCCGGCCATGCATAAAACCCTAAAACGATAAGATCGTGCACACGCCCACACTTCTCAACAGACGGACCAGATAAAAGCAAACAAACGGTACAATGATAGTAAAAGATCAACGGTCGTCTGACGAAACATCACGTCAGAAGTTTGGTGGCCAAGGATAAATCACGGATATCGATGCCACCTACACACTATCGGGCGGCGCAAGACCCAAAGACACGATTAAGTACAGAAAAAACAAGCCATAGATTTTTGAACTGTCAAGTCTAGTAACATCTCCCAAACGAAGATAAGTATACTAGACTAAGGGGACATAAAGACGTATAGTACCAGGCAGGACTTCCTAGTCTGGTTTAAACTCTCCAACCCAGACTGGACCCAAAAGACGCCCATGAAACATAAACAAAGGACTTCACCAGAACCCACATAAACCCGGTAACTCGCAAAGATGGGCCGAAGCTAACCTCGACCGCGACCGCAAGGGCTAAAGCCCAACCGCGTCCACGGATTACTACCCGGCTAGGGAATCCCGTGGCTCGATTAAATAGAGTAAAGAGCATTGCATGTGGATCCTAAAAGAGAACGTTAGCATGCCAAAAACAAGCAAGAAACAGAAACATGCTGCCCAATGGTGCTAGAAACCAAAAGCATGACGTAGTTAACGACGTCGACTCTACATAAACCACCCTATTACCCATTGGTCCAAAGAGGGCATTCCATCTCGTGACCCATGCAATAGACAATGACGTCCGTGACCCCAAATCTTTTGCAATATGACAATGAATCTTTCCCCTTATATATATGAAGTTGCATTAAACACCTTCCCCACGGTAGCTAGAACCATTCTTTCTGCCCTAAACACGCACTAACTCTACTACTCTTCATCTCACACCCGGAGTTTCAATCGCAGGATCCCCTCACGCGGTCACATGGCTTACAGCTCGTCATTGTCATTGTTTCTAACATAAACACACACCAAATCTACTCCCCGTTCACTCATAGAGTGCAAATAATGCCTATGTGGCGAACTCTGATGGAATCTGTACATTACCTAAAGAACCCGTTTTGCATGTCCACAGCCCTTACCAAACACTTCAAATTTGTCTTTTACTTAAAAAATGGTCTTTTTTCGTCTCCAAACTTCCTCTTAGCTTCAAAGTAGGATGCGATGTATATCCACTTCACTTAGTGCAAATATCCATTGGCGAACTTGGGAACTACTTACCTAAAGGAACCTCGTTCATTCCAACCACCAACCTTAAATTTTGTACTAAAAAATGGTCATTCCAAAATTCCTTGCTTCAAAGTAGTCGATGACCCAAAAAAACAAATAATTTAATCCTAATCCTACCCTCTAACAATATCGAGATACCAGATTTGGATCAAACTAATCCCATAAACATTATTAAACCTGATCTTATAAACTTAACGAGGCAATTTCACATGTCCTTTATTTTTTTTTGAAAATTTCATATTTTACCAAAAATGCATTAAAAACATTATACATTGTGGTTGTATTTTTGGTATATATGAAATTATTCCAAATTAAATTGCGTCCGGGTCCAACCCGACCCGACCCGACCCTATTTGAGACCTCTCAATCCCCAAACACTAAAAACAAACGCATCCTTGGATTTTATTACTATATAGTATTAATCAGTAAGAACTTTTTTAATCTGTTCAATTTTAATTGTTTGTTTTAATTTCCAATCGTTTATGATGGGTTACGGTATTATTTTGTTTATGCTTAATTTGTTGTGTTTTCTATACTATAAATAATGGTGCGTTTATTTAGTTTGAGGAAATATTCTTTCGGTTTTTTTACGAATTCTAGAGGGGGATGGGGGTGTTTTTCTACACAAAAAAGCTTTGAAAACAAGTTAAAATGATGTTATTAGTATCGATTTTTAAGAAAGGAAGTGGGGGTTTGGGGTTTCAAAGGAAAACGTCTTTTGCGTTTTCCTTTATGTGTCAAGGACTTTTTCGGGAAAACATAAGGGTGCGTGTAGTTGGAAGGGAAATTTATCTCCACGAAACACTTGAAAATATAGCAAACGCGTTGAGTTGATGTTTGTATAGTTTTGTCACGCGTGACAGAAGGTCACCTTTATGCCCACTCAAGTTGACTAGAATAGTCCCTTAGCTATTGTGAATGGGAGCTATATTTTGCAAGATGATGCATGATTCAATTGTCATCTTAGGGTTATTGCTGGTTGAATGACCTCTGTATGCATTGAATCAGGAAATGTAGTCATGAAAATATGGTTTGATGAATTATAGGTGAACAAGTATACTTCTGTGACCTGATATAAGCTCTGGTGTTTGGGATAAATATCATAGAAAGGTCTCTATGTACTGTCCGAGATAGCTGGCGTGCGTAGCGTGGCGAGACACCCCCCCGCGGTGGGTGAGTGAGTGGGAGTAAGAGCGAGCGTAGCGATGACACAGCTAACGTGGGTCGAGCGAGCGAGTGAGGCGCGAGTGAGCGCCGGTGCGGTGTGATATGATTCGCGGAGCGGAGAGTGATCTGGGTCCGAGATTAGAGAATTGTGTGTAGAGCGTGAGTGCGTAGCTTATGGTTGAGCAGAGCGAGCGATGGGGACTTCGAGGATGAATGTGCGTTTTAGAGTTTAGGGAATAAAGATGTTGGTATAAAGATTATGCATGTCCTATTAGCTTTTTTGATTTATTTGTTTCTATGTCAAATCTTTTTTTATGGTTAATCAATACAAAAGTTTTAAACGGTGTTAGGGCGAGCGGGCGAAAAATTAATCAGAAAGGGCGCATTAGATCGGCGCGCTACCAAAGCGCAAAGCGAAGCGCAGAGAGAGTGCGCGTTAAATAATCATGTAATGGAAATACATTAGTGAAAACTAACATATTTGGGGATAGTTTTTTATTTCTAGGGACATTATACAAAAGATGCAATTTGGCTGAAAAAAGCAGAATTAATCCTGAACTTAAGCACTCTCGTGAGGGCGGGGGGGGGGGGGTGCGGGGGGGGGGCGGGGGGGCGCGTTGGAATAAAGTGGTGGAGGATTTGGTGGGGTGGGGAGGAGGGCAAGTCTGAGAGAAGGAAGAGGGGGGCGCATAATGAATACATGAGGGGGGGGAACAGGGGGGGGGAGGGGGGGGGATACACAGTAGTGTGAAGAATGAGTAGGGTGTGGGGGAGAGGAGTCGAGGGGAGGAGGGATAAGAGACGTGAGAGATGAGGGAGAGGGGGGAGGGGGAGAGGTGTGGTGGGGGGGCCCGAAGCAGCGAGAGAGTGGCGAGAAAGAACGAAGTACAAAGGGGAGGGGCGTGAACAATTACCCGCAACCAAATCACAAATAAAAAACACAAAAACCAAAGACACGTGGGACACACACAACACACAGGGGGTATAAATACAAATAAAAATCGTCTGTATGATCTAAATCTAAAGGGGAAAATACTTTATTAGTTTGTTAAAAATAACAAATTTATGAAAATTTTATGATATTTATTAGGTGGGTGGGGAGATGAATGTAAACTTAATTTTATAATCATTTATATATTATATGTTTTATATAAAAATAATAAATTATTATTTATAAATTATATATTATTAAAGATTAGAAAATCTTAATATGATACTTGTATATTTAATAAAAGATTTGAGGGTGGGCGTTCTGAAATGATATGTGTGTATTAATTAACACTTATATCTTCGTTGATATAATACATCTTCATTAGAAAATAATTATATTAATGTGATATATTATTATACACTATAATATTATAGCATAAATTTTAAATAGATTAATTTAAACGCAATATTATACTAACATTATATCTAACAGAAAATGTTATTTAGGGTGGTTTAAATTTTTAACTATTGAATTTATTCTCTATTATATTAATTATACATAAAATATAATAATAAAACGATAAAAGGATATATTTATTTATTAATTTAAATTTTAAAAATTAATTATTTATATGATAATTATTTTATCGATCTATAAAAGAATTTTATTAAATTATAATTGAATAATAAATAAATTAATAATTATTAAAAAATTTAAAATAATTAAAAAAAATATATTTAGCTATAATATAATGAATAATAATAAAATTTTAAAATTTAGTTTATTAATAAATTTTTATATATATAAATGTGTGTTTTGGTGTGAATGGTTTGTAAAGAATATACGCTGGTAATCAGTGAATTAATGTGATCAATAAGAATACAAACTCTAGTTATTTCATAGAACCAGATTGTCTCAAATCCTAAACACAAAAATAATATCAATAGACAAAAAATACAAACAAAAAACCAACCCAACAAAAACCCCAAACAAAAAGAATAAACACAACCCAACCATAACCTCCCAACATCCCCCCAAACTTCAATCCCACACTCTCTTGATAAATTTCCAATCGCTACCCCATCTACCTCCCTTCCCGATCCCAATTCACAGCCATCTTAATCCAACCCCCCCCCCAACCATCCCAACTAAACTTTTCCTCACACCCCCCTCATTTACACCTACCCCCCCACCTACTTACTTCCCCCCACTAAACCCCCCAAACCCACATTCCATCCATACACACCCTTTAATAACCCTATCTCACACCCCTGCCTATTGTTTATCCCCTCCCCCACCCACCAAATAATAAAAGAAACACACAACACACCACAAAAGACAAAACACAACAAACAACAACCCAACACTACCAACCACACCCAGAACAACAAAAACAACAACAACAACCAACTAACCTCACCCCCCCCGTGCTGCCCCCAAAACCCACCTTCCTAAAAAAGAACCCACCCACCAAACTCCTTATTTGTTGTAATCTTTTGGTTATTAATACAAGTTTACCATTTCACCAAAAAAAAAGTTGACTAGAATAATCTTGTAATGAAATAATAGTAAACTGTTTTGGATAGTTTTTTAGGGTACAAAAGATGGCTGAAGCAGAATCTGAACTAACACTGCCTGAGAAGGATGTCGATTATTTTGATGCTGATTTTTATTATTCCCTGGTAGATCAGAAAAAGGTTAGATGTTTTCTGAAAAAATTTCGGATGATATAGAGGGTGTTTGGGATTGCTTAAGAGTAAGAACAGACATTGGATATGCTTATGCATTAAAAAAATGAAATAAAGTTCGGTAAGATATACAGGGGTATAAGTAAATCAGTAGGCACTAGTTTCAATGAATGTATGTATATCAAGGGTTTTACGTGAGATATAAAAGGGTGAAAGAAAATCAATGTTTGTTTCTTCTAAAAAAAAAGAACATTTAAATAAGCAGTTTTTCTTGCTTATCCAACACTTTTAGCAGATAAACAATGTAGAATAAGCAATACCAAACTCCCTCATTATGTGATTAGATTACCTTCTTTCATCCTTTTACTTATGATCCTTTAGAGAATAGAAGCAGCAAAGAAGAAAGTGGAATCTCATCCTCTTTATGGTTATTATGCCAATGACTCGAATCCAATTGCTCATTCTGATCTAAATGACGACAAGTAAGTTTGTAATGCCAGTATTGTATTTCCTCTAGTTATTGTGAATGTCGAAAAAACAACTTGCTAACCCAATTTCGAAAGCGTTAGCCATATGTGAATAAAAGTTTTGAGCAATATCTTTTCTGAATTACTAGTTTTATTGCTTTTTGGAGTGTAGGCTGCAGAAGACCTTCAAAGAGGCTGTTGATCATTATTTAGCCTTAGAAGCTGAATTAAAGGTTATAATTTATACTAGGAGAAGTTAAATTTTGGATTATATTACTAATGTAAGGATACCATATTTGAGGATTTGATTGCTTTTACTTATGATCCATTAGGTGATGCATAAATCAAACTGGAGGCTAAATTATCCAAATGAACTGAATCCGTAGGGTGATTCGAGTGTCAATGACAAGTAGGTTTCATGTTCTTCTCTTTTCCCTTTATGTAATGTTGTTTCTAGTAACTTACTTGATATTCTCCAATTACTGTGACAATAGACGAACATTATGTGAATGGCCAAAGGAATACTAGAAGTGGCAAATACACGGGTCGGGTTGGGTAGCACGTTGTCCATATAAGTATACAGATCAGAACGAGTTCGGGCTGACAGCGGGAAAAAGGCAAGAAAATGTAACTAACTTTTTAACTCACTTAAATTTTTAATTCCGTCTATTATGTGACCATTTTACCCCTCTCCCGTTAATAGGAATGTTGATAAATGGAGGGATAAAATGGTCACAAGATACACACAATAAACGGAACTCAAAAGTTAAGTGATTTATTAGGAAATAAAAAGATGGCTACACAACAAAGTGGCAAGTTAATTACATTTTCATTTTCTTCCCTTTTGCCCGTTTTGAAACATATAATTGACAAAATGAATTACTTCCTTTCATTTTTTAAATACATATATCATTTCTGAAACCAGATGTTCATGCTATTAGGCATTTCGACAAACTCAAAGCCTGTTTTCCATTTTACTGCCCTCATAGCCCATGAGACAACGTCTGTTATGCTAGAAACTCTTTTAAACCCATGTTTAAAAAATAAACCATATAATTACATCACAGACAGTCAAATAACTTTTTAGAGCTTGGTAGTCCACATGTTGAAAATCGTAGTTAGTACATCAGATATATAGTCAGCAGAACTTAATATATTACAATTGATACTAACATTTATCTATGCTATACAATTTGTAGATCTTTAAGGAGAAGAAGGGAGATGGAGCAAGAGGTAAGTTAAGGAGTTCCTGTAGATGATCTTTGTATTATATATATATATATATAGGATAAAGATCAAATAAAAAGACAAATATTCGTGAGAAAGATAAAAAGATTTAATTTTTAAAAAAAAATTTAAAAAAATTCTAAAAAAATTCCACAAGATCGTGTATGTTGGTGCATGAAAAAGTTGTAAAGGAAGTTTTTCTAAAAGTGGATAGTTTTGCCGAAAAAAAATTATGAAAAAAAACGTTTGTGCATTAAATCGGTTTTTTGTGCATCAAAAGTTCGTTTTTGTACCCAACTTCTTTTGACTTTTTGCATCAAAATTTTATTGCGCATCAAACTATAACAAGTCGAAAAATTTGTGCATCAAAATTTTTTTGTGCATCAATTTTTTTTTGTTTGCGCATTAAAAAAACGTATAAAAACTCAAAATTAGAGAAACTTCCTTTACAAAAGTTTTATGCATCAACATACCTGATTTAATGGATTTTTTTTTGATTTTTTCGAGAACTTTTTTAAAAAAAGTTTTCTTTTTATCCTTCTCACGAATATTTGTCTTTTTATTTTAACCTTCCTCTATATATATATATATATATATATATATATATATACTTATGTGATTTGGTTTCATGTTGGTGGTTTTTAACAAAATTATTATGGATTTATACAGGGTTTGAGAGTTAACGAGATAGAAGAGCTTAAGGAGGACCTGGAAGTTCGAAGAGAATCTAGACTTGAACAAGGAAACACCGATATGCAATATTGAGAGGTAATATCTCTCTTTGTTTCTACCTATCACGAGTCTAATGTCCAAAAATTTGAATATTATTATGAAGGGGTTTTCTAACTTGTGTCATAGTGGTACAAAATGAATAACAAGTGTATCAAATATGATTATAAAAAACCATTATAGATTATACAGAGTAATAAACTGTTACGCGCCAAATAGCAGTTCAAAGACTAGGCACATGAGGCAAGTCATGTGTGAAGCCAAAATTCAGTTAGAATTTTGGCGGGAAAATCCGTTATTCACTTTTCTTTCTCATTTCATAGTATAAATAGTTTAGAATACATTTACTAAAAAACGTAATTCATCTCTCTTTCTCTCAATTCCAATTACAACTGTGAATCATTGATCAATAAATACGGGTTCAGTTCTTCCTCATTTGATCCCCTGTTTGTTAATCGATCTATTAGCTACGAGTTCTTGTAATTCTTGGTTATTAGTGATCTTAGATACGTTTTGCTAGTATCAACTTTCTTGTTCTGGAATAAAATGATACAATGAATTGAAAACACACTAATTTCCCCACTGTTTTAAAGTTTTAAAGATTCTTTTCCCCCTTTAATTTGTTTGAATTATAGAACTTTTAGAAAATAAATGTGTTGAAGTTGCCAATGAACTTGGACTCAAGGTTACTAGGTTTCCTTAGAACTTAATTATATGTTATTTGCTCAACTAATCATCATATAAATAAATTTAGCAGGCACTTATGGTGGTATTAGCCGAGGCCTTTTCAAATGACACACTGGAGTTGGAGGGGTTTGCACTCACGTATCGTGGCACATATGAATTCTTCTTAGATGTATTTGATTCGAATAAGTAATTGTAATTGGATATTCAGAATCATTAGAATCATTGGTGTTTCGGACTACTCTTGAGCACAATATTTTATTTTGTTTTACCGGTTATTTGATCTCTAACTAATCCACGCATCCGTCGTCATAATCTTTTTAATTTGTTGATGCTTTTACCTAGACATTGATGGCAATAGTTTAGACCACGAAATGTTGTTTTATAGATTCTTGCTATATCTAATTTGGATGGTAATTGCTTGGCTGTGATGACTTGGTAACCAAGTTGCAACTGCGTTTTGCGGACATTACACTGTCTGAGCCAAAGCACGTGTGTTATGCTTGTAAATTCTAAGGCATCGTTGGTCCTTTTTATTTGGAATGTATGTGATATGACAAGTTTTCGTGCTAGCATTGGTGCAAGAAGAATGGAAGGAAACGATATAAATTTGATCCCGTCATGCTTTTGAGGAAATCGGTGTGAGGGAAGTGTGTTCGGGGGCTGTTGCACGAAGGTGCCGTTATATGGCTTCTCTGTGTTAAACAATTAGCCTTTTCACTTACCCAAAAAATGCTTGTATCAATTTCTCCCGTCCCCCTTACTCCAATCTTTGTACATGTGTTTTAGACTACATGCAGATTATTCTGAATATAAAATGAACAATGTCTTAGGTGGCGGGCGTGTTGGTTATGGTGTCCTCAGAACAATGAAATTAGGTACAAGTGCTGCTACGGAAAGGTGACAAGAACTTATAAACTTCTATATCACATGTTGTAGTAGCCGCTAAGTTTTCTTGAGCCGGACATTTTGTGGATACAACGCGTTCGAAAATTGATACATGCACGATTAAGCTTCTTTCAACATTATTCCAGCTTTATTAAATTGTGTATTATTGTCTTGAAATTTCTATGGAAAATGTACATCCCTTGATAATGTAGGAACATGGGTTATGCCGGATATAGGGCGTGGTTTATTTCTAAGTGTGTCTTATCTATTGATTTAAGTGTTTACCTTCTAATCCATGTTGTTAGCTAGGATTAATAATAAAAATTATAGCTGTAACGTATATGAAAAGTAATTGGTTTTCTGTCAATTCAATGGATTCAAGCTTTTAGACACCGCGACACTTCAGACAAAAGGTGAACGACTAGATCAAAGTGTTTCCGGTCATGCCAGTGGCACTTATTTTTAGGGTTTTAGTCAAGAAATGGCAAGTGATGACGTAGGTTCTGAAGGCAATTTGAAGAAAACAATGCTCTGGATTTATTAGAACAAAGAACACCATTATTCTCTACTATGATAGACAAAGCTTTTGGTTCGTCATAATTTCTTTACTTAGAACGTTATTTTTAAATATATTGACCATAATTTTTTTTGACAAGAACTATTATTGACCAATTTTGTGTTTAGGGTATCACTAGGTTAATCATGAGTTGTAGGATTCATTTCGTGGTTAACCGGATCATACTCTCAACACGGATAAATTGCTCGAAAATAGCAGGTGTTTTTTATTTTATGGCTCACGTCCGAAGATCGATTGTATTTCGTTGCCAAAATTTATGAATTGTGGTTACATGTACTTGATGTGTTAAATTTTATAAGCAATGCCACGTGTAGACTTTGTTATTATCTTTACGGTTTCTTTAATTTCTTGGCAAATGTATTACGTTTGGAAAAAGTATTAGGTCGACGATATAAAAAAACGTAATATTTAAGTTATAGACATTTATACATGCATATAAGAATACTCCGCCGTAACGCGCGACCGCTGTATTGCCCGTTTTTTACATAATATAATGATTTTTAAAATTCAATACGATGTTTTTTTTATTTAAAATTAACTTGCGCCGTAGGTTAGTAATTACATAATGGCATCTAATTTCTTACCTAGCAAGTAGAAACCTCAATTATAAAAGCCAATATAATAAGGGCAAATGGTCTAAAAAAGCATCGAAGTTGTCACGTTTTCTTTTTGTATGTTATCAACTTTTATTTTTTCTATAGAATTCAAACACTTTGCTAATCTTCCTATTGTAGCACTGATTAACAAAAACTGTGACGTGACATGATTTTAATACAATTTTCCCGCTATACTCTTTTTCCCAATGTCATATGTAGCCCATACACTTTATATATTTTCAAAAAACCACCCCTTTAACACTTTCTTTTCCTAATACTAATTCATAACATTAATTTCATCACATTAATTCATTCACACACCTCTAAATTGGCGAAACTAAATCCTAATTCACTCACCCCCATCTTTTTAACCCACCAATTAAACATGGTGAATGATAACGGTAATGTCCTTATCTGCTTATTCGTTTGCTTATCTGCTTATTCGTTGCTTATCTGCTTATGTTTTAGCTTATCTGCTTATTCGTTGCTTATCTGCTTATGTTTTAGCTTATCTGCTCATGTGTGTTAAAGGAGTGTTTGGATTACAAAATCCCAATGTGTGCTTATATGCTTAAACACATAGCAGTTTAGGAGTGTTTGGATTACAAAATTTGACACAAATAAGCAAACAAATTGCAAAATCCTTTGACCCATATATGTTTGCTTATTTATTGTTACCTTGCAGAAAACATTATTATCATTTCAGACATCAAATCGGGCTCAGACAACAACTTAAATTCAAACAACAACTCACATTCAAACAACAACTTAGACTCATTTGGCAGCACCTCATCTTTAATAAGTTGTTACAGGGGGATTAGCACTTCTGAGGAGTATGTGCATAGCTCTCCAAACATTGTATATAGCAAAGGACCATCTAATAGTTTGCTAAATTGGTACGAGGATTTATCAGATGAGTACAAGGACCATCCAACTAATGCTAAACCTACTTTCTTAGACATTTCAAAGGCTAAAGCATTAATATTGGCTAAAGTTCAACCATCTGGATCAAAGGCTAAAGCATTAAGGTCATATTCTTCTAAGGCTAAAGTTCAACCATCTAGGTCAAGGGCTAAAGCATCTAGGTCATCTTATTCTAAGGCTAAAGTTCAACCATCTGGGTCAAAGGCTATGGTTTGTTTGTTTAGTGCAATGAATGCTTATTTTGAAGCGGCATCTCATTCTTAAGACTTAGGCGGGACATCATCCTAAGACCTAGACACGTTGAATCCTGACACAATTAATGCATCCGCATAAAGCATCCTTTATTTTAATTATAATTCATCTTAGGGATTAAAGCAATGGTGACCTTGTTAAACCCTAGCCTATCAGGACTTTACCCACTTACTGCTTGACGGTGTTTTATATACTTAGCTGTTAAAACATTATGTGGTTGTAAAACAATATGTCTGTTACTGAGGTAATGATGTTAGAATGGTTTTGCTTATCTGATTGAGAAATGTTTGTCCAAATGTGCTTATTTGATTAAACCTATAGCAAGTTTATGATTTTGCTTATTTGTGTCCAATGTGTGGTTATCTGCTTAAACACGTAGCATGTAAGGATTTTGCTTATTTGTGTCCTATGTCAACATGTTTTTGCTGTCCTAAATAGTATATCATTAAGTAGTAGCATTTTCCAGCAAGGGGCCATCAATAGCAAGTGTTCTTAAGGAGAGGCCATCAATACTAATGGTGCCTAAGGAGGGGCCATCAATACAAGAATTGTTAGACTGGTATGGATATGACACTGTTGAGGAATATCTAAAAGATATATTTTTTTGATAGCACAGACAAGGATACAACAGACAAGGATAACACTGATGAGCATACCATTCATGAATCTTACTCTTCAAAGTCTAAAGGTAAATATGTACCAGTTTCACAGAAACATAATCTAAAAGTCATCTTCAAAAGCCCTATTCCATTCACAAGATATGTGCTTGGACTAGAAAATGTTCACACATGGGATTATTTTGAAGAAATTTGGAGTGAGGAAACCTGAAAGTTATGTAGACAAGGCAAAGGAGAAAAGAAAGGTTTCATATGGAAGCCGATCATGTTTTTGTTAAACCTGAAAGTATTTTAGGTAGTATGACATGGTAGTCTGACATGTATGTTAGCTAATGAAGTGAAGAAATTGTAGGATTAAAATATGTATGTTACCTTTTGATGTCTTTTGGTATTTTGGTCCTTATGTAATGGTGATTATGTAGTTGTTAAAACATTATATACTTGTTAAAACCTTATGTAATGGTTACTGAAGTAATGATGTTAATGCAGTTTGTGATTTTATTAGAGTATTTGGTATGTGTGTTAATTCCATTTTCAGTTTGTGATGTTATTGAAGTAATGCATTTGCAACAAGCATTTGCTTTGGTGCAACCTATTGCATTTGCAGTTGCATTTGCAGCAAGCATTTGCAGTTGCAGTATTTGCTTTGCTTTGCAACAAGCGTTTGCTTTATTGCAAGCTACTGCAACAAGCATTTGCTTTCCTGCAATTTATTGCATTTGTTTTGCTTTACAAGAAGCTTTTGCAACAAGCATTTGCTTTGCTGCAAGCTACTGCAACAAGCATTTGCAGCAACTATCTAAACATTTTCCTTGCATTTGCTTTGCATTTGCAACAAGCATTTGCTTTGTTGCAAGCTATTGCAGCATTTCCTTTGCTTTGCAGCAAGCATTTGCTTTGCTGCAAGCTACTGCAAAAAGCATTTGCAGCAAGATCATACATTAATAAACATTACTTAGAAAGATCATACATTACTGAAAAAGATCATACTTAACCATTACAAACATCAAACATTAACAAAGATTGTAACATTATAAACATTACACCTAAACCATTACATTACAAAGATAAGACCAAAACCATTACATTAATTACCTATTAGCATACCAAATCCAACATAAACCGCTGAGAAAGATCTTAACATGATGAAAAACAACCTATCATACAATTTCAGCTTTGACTTAATAGCTCTCAACTCTTCTTCCAACATTGACTATAGCAAGAACATTAATCAATTGTTCATAATCCACATGCTTCTTCAATTGTTTCTGCGTTTGCAACATCCCATACAACAACACTTTGTTGTATTCACTTGGAAGATCATCATCTAAAAAATCATAAACATTGCATTTTGAGCATGTTACAAATCGCTTACCTAGATTCTTCCTTGTTGTTTCTGTTTTTATTGTTAATTGACAATTACATTTATAAAAGTATTCAACCCTACCACTAATTACCCGGGATTCAGATGAATTCTAAGATGACATGATTAGGGTTTATTTGATTTTCGACCGTTAGGAGGAATTTGGGTGTAACACCCTCAAAATGGGTTGCAGCAGAAATATGTCCGGGAGTGTTAATTCATGCATACAAGGCACAAGATATGAGAGAACGACCTCTAAATGAGTCGTTTAAAAAGTATTCTCGTTAATTTAATTGAAATTTAAATAGTCATAACATTTATCCCATAGTTGCATCAAAATGAAAGATTTAAAATACTACAACGAGATTGATTGTTTGTATGCATAAAGAAATCCATGGATGAAAGCTTGTAAAATTTAAACTCCAATGCATATCAAGGATATAAAGCATCTTGTTCACCTAAGAAAATACATGCTTAAAAATATCAACATAAAGTTGATGAGTTCATAGGTTTAAGTAAATGATAAAGGTTGGACCGTAAGATTTCAAGAGTGTAATAAAGTAACACATACAATATCACAAAAGTAATTACGACTGCACTAAGCTCATGACACTAAAGCTACAACTTGTATGTGTGCAAATTCATGCAAATAATATGCCCGTGTAGATATTCAACCCGCAACATCTAAATCCGACATGGTATACGTTCGTTAGTTCGGTCCACTGAAACTAGTAAGCGCTACTTACCCGAACGAGGATGTCAATCCCAAATAGATCTATTTATAACATTCACACTTACACTAAGTAATTAACAGTTCATGATAGTGGGCATAGTGGGTTATCGGTACTTAGGCCAGCTCGTAATATGTTTGAAATAGTACTTGCGTTCATATGTAAAACAAAGCATGTATCTTACCCCGAGATTTGTAAAATATTATAAACGAGTAAAGCATGGCTATAAACTCACCTCAAGTAATGGATTTGATTTAAAATAAATCAACAAGAAATGACGTCATAATGAACCGGGATACAACCTAATTAATTATAGGTTGGATAAGAATAATGTACTTGAAATAAATAAAACAATGTATTTTATAATGTTATATCACCACCTATTAGTTTTAGTTTTAGTTTATAAGTTAAAACAATGTTTACGTTAAGTTGTCATTTAGTGTCT
>BQNB010108496.1:0-22942 GCA_026074375.1 Tanacetum coccineum
GTACTCACCCCAAAAGTTGTAAAGTATATGCAAAACAAGTAAAATGTGGGGTTATAAACTCACCTTGAGTGAATGGATAGCAAGTATATCAGAAAATGTGTCACGTAAGTGTCCGAATGCAACCTAATTAATTATAGATCGTATGAGTACTAAGTACTTTGAATAACTAAGACCATATATAATTCTATATAGCTACATCACCATCTAATTGTATTTTTGAAATACTAATTAAATCGCATTTGATAATAACCATGTATTTGTACTCGTATAATCGTATGAATAGTTCAATCACCTTTGTAAAATAATATTTATAAAATTTAAAACATGTATAAATAATATTTAAGATATTCTAAAATGTTTCGCAATTTTTTTTATTAAACACGAACCAACACTATTCATGTCAGAAAATAGTGTATAAGTATAAAATAGTGCGTATCTTCCTCGTTTTTAGTTCATTTTGTACGTTCTTTATGTCCACGCTTTTGTATTTAAGAGATGTATCAAAATATTACATTTTCATATTTTGAGTCCACTGGTGAACAGTACTTTTTACTGTTCACACACTTTTATAAATTTATTTTTATAAACTTAATTATCGTAAACTCGTAAATGTCATATCTTATTCGTTTTAACCCCAATTTTAGTGATTCTTTCGAGCATGTCTTCATAATTAAAAGTTCTATTTAATTAAACATTTTACAAAAATAAAATAAGTGATGTGAATAGTAACTTTTATAAAATTATATTTATAAAAGTATTTATTATTGTGAACTTGCGAGATTCATAACTCCTTCATTATTGATTAAACAATTATGATTCTTAATGTTTTAGAATCCTAAAAATACATACTTTCTGTGAATAATAATCATCCATTTAATCAGAAGTGAAATGAAATAAGTTTTTATAAAATTTCTTTTATAAAAGCATTAATTATTGTATAACTTACAAATGGCGTATCTTCTTCGTTATAACTCGGTTTTTCAAGTTCCTTATATGCCTACAATCCTTGTAACATGTAGTATTTGATAAAATTATAATATGAACACTTTATTTCTAGAATTTGATCAGACCCTATAAGATTTTTACATAAAATGTGTTTAAAACTTGTTTTTGTAACTTTTTAGTTTAGTAACTTTGTTTCAAGTCTTCTACCATGTCTTATACAACATGTATTACATAATTAAGGTCCCTAGTCCATTATTTATTCAAATATTATCCGAGAATTACAAGATCTACAAGTCTACATACTTATTTGTTCATAAACTTTAATAAGTACACTTTTAAGATAACTGGTTTATATATATTTTTTATACATAAATCACACTTATATAATACTTATATTTCCATTCCCACATGATATTAACATCCATATAACATATGTAAAAGTATATCATACCATGATTATAAGTAAAAATCCATGTTTCATGTAAATAAGTTTCTTAGATGGTGATTAACTACATAGTTATTATATACACATAAAATCATGAATGTAAAGAGATTAAGGTTTTTAGATAACCTTAATATGATGTATGATGATGAACATTAATGTCTAAACCCTTGTTTAGCAAATAAACCCTAGCTTCCAAGTCTTAGAAAACCTTAATCTAAAGAAAACCCTAATCTTAAACCTTCCTTGCTTAACCCTTGCAAACACTAAACCAAGCCTTCAAACCTTCTTAGTATACCTTAGATATGTTGTTAGAACACTTGTATATGTTGTAAATAAAATTTGTATGGATTATTTAAGGTTTTGATGTTTGGTTGTGGGATAGGGAGGGAAAACAAGAGAAATGAGTGAAGTTTTTCTTATAGAAATGAAGTGTGTGAAGTTACTTGCATAGTATGCCTTTTATAGCAAGTCCTAACTAGCTAATGGTTACATTAACTTAACCATGGTTAGACATTGAATGACCATTGTGTAAGAAAGGCATGGTTTTGGTGTAAGAAGGAATGGGAGGTGTAAGAACTAGTTGGTAAATGTAAGAAAGTTTGCTTGTAAGTTTATACAACATGTGTTATATTAGAAAGTCTTCAAAATAAATATCTTCCTTGTGTTTTTCTCTATGAATCTGGCCCTATGTATGTATGTATAATGAATTTGTATAATTTTTGAGTATTGGGTATAATTGTAGGTATTTGGTTGAGTATAGATTGATATTGGTGCTTCTGGGTCTGCCTAAATGTATTTAATTGCGAAACGTAAACGTTTTATGTGACCAATAAAAATAAAATATAAAAAGTTGATTATTACTTTTGTAAAAATAATATATTGCTTTCTTGACGTAAACTTTAATTTGTTTGGTGTCCGTTTACGTTGATTGTTGATTTTTAGTTTACGCGATTTAACTTAACGATTAAAATTAAAAGCAAATGCGTAGAAGTTTAAAATAAATAGTTGAATATTTATTGACGTAACAGATGTGAAAAATGTAAATTATTACAGTCTTCCCGTGTTAAAAGAATTTCGTCCTAAAATTTAGTTTGAGTTGCCTCCCGGAATGGTGTTAATGAAGAGGTGTGTGTAAGAATTTTTTTTATACGTGAACAGTAACCCAACAGTCATGAACAGTGTCTTAACGGCTATGAACAGTAACCCCAACGGTTACTTCCTCCCTTTAAATACCAAATTTTTATCCTCTATTTCTCCATACAACACTTAATCTTTCACTTACATTTCTCTTATCCAAACCTCTCAAAATGTTGCATATCATCACACTCTTGGCGATGGCGAGCGCGATAGCACTCGGCATTTATCTTGCCTACGTCCCATACGAAGAAGAATTTCAGTATCTGGCCTTTATTCTAGCGATTCTCGCGCCCATCATCGTCCTTGCTATTGGCGTGGATCTCTTTTGGAAGGAATAGATATTATTGATAGGGGAGGGTTGTAATAAAACTTGTATTTCCTTTTTGTTCTTATGTAATCTTATTTCCCAAGTAATAAACGGATGTTGTGGCAATAAATCTAGTTGTTATTTTTATTTATGTCTTTCGATAATTTCGTTACCACGCTTGGTAACTCGTTTGCATTTCCCTTCTAAATTGCTTTAACTTGAGTGTTCAAGATTAGTGACGTTGGTTTAATATTTATTGTTGCGACCAAGGCTCGGCTTCTAGTGGCTTATTCGTCCCCTTCGGCTTAACGCGTCAGTTATAACATTTTTTTGACTTTATATAGTAAGGTGGTGTAAGAGTTTTACTCAGTTATTATGATTATTAGTTTGGTTCCTCATGATGAATACATCTTATGAATACGCACACAAAACTTGATTTAAATAGAAAATTGTTTCTTGACAAGAAGTTTTAAGGTGACTACTCTCAGCATGCGCATGGTCCTTTCTGAATTATACATAGGTGATCAAGCTATGTATATTTGAGGACTAACGATGCATTGCTCATTTTCATCAAAATAACGTTATGATTTCATGATATTCGAGAGAGTGGGTTGCACAATTAATTTAGGGAATTAAAGTAAAATTGGCAAAATTTTCATAATACGGTAATTCGATAGATAGTGGGTTTTATTGTTTTCCCTCCAAGATACTACATAGTTTTCTTGATACTATAATTTCCAATACAAGCTAATACATAATTCCTAAAACAAGGTGTCTATGGGTGACGTCCGAGCTGACTGGTGACTAACTCCTGGAGCTTCCTGAAGTTCTCTCGGTCCTATTGCTGTAACTCGTGAACTGAAGCCAACTGTCGCTCCATCTCCCTACGAGTCCTCCTCTCTTGGCTACGAGTAACCGTCTTGATAGCCTCCATGGTCCTAATTTTACCACGCAGAGAAGCATTCTCCGCTTCGACCATACCCATCCTGAACCTCAATGTACTCATCTCCTCCTCGATTGGAACCTTTTGAAAATACTCATGAATGCCTCGAATAGCCTCCCCATGACTGGCTAGTATTGCAACAATAGTCACTGCATGAAAGGCATCTGCAGCGACGGGTACTAGGTGGACAACATCCAAACCAATGTTAATATCATCTCTGAAATTTCCCTCAGAGGAATCAGCAGAGACGGGAATAGTATGTGCATCCATAACCTGCACGAGCAAAAGATGCGTGCAGTATGGATGATAAACGTGATGTAAGATGGTGTATGGTAAAAATGAATATGCACTCCTGACATGAATGGATACGTGACATGGTGAAATGAAATGCCTCATGGCATAAATGAATGATGGTATCGCGTAAGGTAAAGTAATGTTTGATAATGTTTAGGACCTACGAGCTTATAGTACTACCTTGCCTAAAGAAATGTTCCAGTATTTATATAAATAACCCTTATATAAATAATTGTAGAGTATGTGTGAAAGAATGTAAACACATCTATGCATATATATATGTAAGATCCTCATAGTAATATACATACTATAATATGAACACGTATATGAATCATGTAAGCATTTAATATGACCAACTAATACAACGAATAGTGTATGTATGTCCCGTAAAACTCTTTTAGAAATGTGATCGTTGAAAATGGTTATAGTCTAGGTAAGATATGCAACCTAGTTCTCTATAACCTTGGCTCTGATTACCAATCTGTAACACCCCCAAAAATGGGAAGCAGTAGAATATGTTTCCGGGAGCATTACTTCATAATACCATTGCTCAAGTCATAAGAGAACGACCTCTAACTGTGTCGTTTGAAAAAAAATCTTGAATTATTTAGACTCCAATGCACATCACATAAGCCAAGCATCTAATTCACCTGAGAAAAACATGCTTAAAAAGTGTCAACATAAAGTTGGTGAGTTCATAGGTTTTTGTAAGTATAAATGTTAAACCAAAGTTTCATAAAGTATGTATGACCGTTTCAATCCTTAAATGTTCACCAAAATGTATGTATGAATGTTGGAAATCAAAGAGTTGTAAGGTATGCATGACCATTTCAATCCCCAAATAGTCACAAAACATAAGTATAAAAGTTGGAATCAAAGATGTGTATGATTATTGTATCCCGTACAATAGTCACAAAAAGTTAAGTATAGTTGGACCACCATTGTTAAAAGTATGTATTGCCACTTTATTCCAAGCAACGTAAATATTCCTGAAGTTCTCTCGGTCCTTCACAAATTTTTTTATTAAAAACGAACCAACACTATTCATGTCAGGAAATAGCGCACAAGTATAAAATAGTGCGTATCTTTCTCGTTTTAAGTCCGTTTTGTACGTTCTTTATGTCCACGGTTTCGTATTAAGAGGATTTATCATATTACTAAACTTATAACTTTTTAGTCCTCTGATGAACAATACTTTTACTGTTCATGTATATTTTATAAAATTAATTCGTCCCGTTAACCTCAACAAGGTTCGTATCTTATTAGTTTTAACTTCGATTTTAGTGATTCTTTCGAGCACGTCTTTGTAATTAAAAGTTCTATCTAAATATGATATTTTCCAAAAAGTATCTGATGTTAACAGTAACTCATTTTTATAAAATTACTTTTATAAAAACACTTTTTATATATTTAATTACCGTAAACTTGCAAATAGCATAACTTCTTCGTTATAGCTCGGTTTTTCGAGTTCTTTATATGTCTACGATCTTTGTAACATGTAGTATTTTATAAAAACATCTAATAAATACTTTATTTTCATAATTAAAACAGTAGGTTTGGATCATTTGGTTAAAATGTGTATAAAACTTGTTTATATAAGTTTTTAGCTTAGATAAATTGCTAAAAGTACTCTACAACATATTATATCACAAGTCTCATATACTTTAAGTCCTTTAGTCCATCACTTGTCCAAGAATATTAAGTCTCTTCATTTGATAGTTTACAAACTTTAATAGGTAAACTCTTAAACAACTAATTTACATATACTTTTATAAATTAATCCTTACTTATATAATGTATATACCCCCATTCCAACATGTTTTTAACATCCATATGACATATGAAAAATTTTATATTAATTCCCATGAACAGTTTAAAAAATCCATTTTACATGTTGATATGTTTCCTAGATAGTGATTTACTATATAAACATCATATATACATAAAATTACAAATATAAAGAGTGTAGGGTTTTTAGATGAACTTGAGATGAAGTATGATGAAGAGAAACAAGATCTAAACCTTAGTTTAGAATCAAAACCCAAGCTTCTAAGACTATAAAACCCTAATTTTTCCAAGAAACCCAAATCTTAAACCTTCTTGATTAAACCCTTGTAAATGCTAAACTAAGCCTTCAATACACCTTAGAATACCTTAGAGAAGATGCTAGAATACTTGTATACTTGGTAAATAAAATTGTATGAATTGTGTAAGGGTGTTTGTGGTTAGCTGTGGGCTAGGAGAGAAAGAACAAGAGAATGTGTGAAGTTTTTCTTAAGTAAAATAAGTGTGTGTTATCTCTTACTAGTATGCATCTATTTATACATCAAGGACTAGTCAATAACACTATTACGAGAGTTTAAGAGTTAAGAAAACATGGGGATGGAAATAAGAAAGGTCTTTGGTCAAAATAACTAGTCATGTACTTAGGTTTAATGAATCTTAAGTTATACAAGATTTAGGTTGTTCAATTGTCTGCTTCTTGTCCCCTAGATGAGTATTAATGCTGAAAATTTAGGGGAGGGAAATATCTAGATGAGTCTTTGAATTTTTATGGTGAAATTGTAGTGATACTTGAGGTTTTAGGAAGTATAGATTAAGTATAAATTATAAACTTGTAATGTGTAGGCTTTGGTTTGGTTCTTATATGTAAAATTCGGCCAACATGACAACATAGGTAGAGTTTTATAAAACTTTTAGTATTGGGTATAATAATGGGTATTTGTTGAAGCGTAGATAAGTTTTGGTGGTTCCGAGATGCCTAATGTAATTTTATTATCGCGAAACGTAAACACTTTACGTGACCAATAAAAATAAAATATGGAAAGTTAATAATTATCCTCCAAATATTTATATAACACTTGTTTGACGTAAACTTTTAATTGTTTGATGTCCGTTTACGTTGAATGTTGATTTTTAGTTTACGCAATTTAGCTAAACGTTGGAAATTTAAAGTGAACGTGTAAAAGCTTAAAATAAATAATTGGATGTTCATTGATATAAAAAGGTGTGAAAATGTGAGTTGTTACAGTCTCCCCGTGTTAAAAGAATTGCGTCCCGCAATTCAGTTCGAGTTGCCTTCAGGAATAGTGTTGATGAAGAGGTGTAAATGCTCGTCTTAATCCTCCTAATACGTGCTAAGTCAATCTGCTATCTTAATGTAGAATTTCATTGGTACGGGTCTCAATACCTTGATGACATTTAACTTGCCGGTTGGTTGTCCTAGGGTGACTAATGATACGTCTTTGCCTTTTTAGCTTAAGATTTGGTGTAAGATGATGTTGACTTTATTGTAAGATGATGTAAGAGTTTATTATTAGTTGGGTTCCTCATGATAAATACGTTCTATGAATGCGCACACAACTCTGCTATAAATAGAAAAACATTTTCTTGACAAGAAGTTTTAGGGTGACTACTCTCAGCATGGGCATGGTCCCTCCTGAATTATACATAGTTGATCAGGCCATGTATAATTGAGGACTAACGATGCATTGCTCATTTTCATCAAAATAACGTTATGATTTCATGATATTTGAGAGAGTTGGTTGCATAATTAATTTAGGGAATTAAAGTAAAATTTGGCGAAATTTTCATAATACGATAATTCGATAGATAGTGGGTTTCATTGTTTTCCCTCTAAAATACTACATGGTTTCTTAATACTACAACTTCCAATACAAGCTAATACATAATTCATAAAACAAGATATCTATGGGTGACGACCGAGCTGACTGGTCACTCAACGTAAATATTCCTGAAGTTCTCTCGGTCCTGTCGTTGTGACTCCTGAACTGAAGCCAACTGTCGCTCCATCTCCATAAGAGCCTTTCTCTCCTGGCTACGAGTAACCGTCTCGATAGCCTCCATGGTCTTAATATTACCACGCAGAGAAGCATTTTCCGCCTCAGCCATACCCATCCTGAACCTCAAAGTACTCATCTCCTCCTCGATGGGCACCCTTTACAAATACTCATGAATGCCTCGAATACCCTCCCCATGACAGGCTAGTGTTGTAACAATAGTCACTGCAGGAAAAGCAACTGCAGTGACAGGTACTGGGTGGACAACATCCACACCAATGTCAATCGCATCTTCGAAATTTCCTTCAGAGGAATCAACAGAGACGGGAATAGTGGGTGCATCCATAACCTGCACGAGCAAAAGTTTATATAAGTCGTCTTTATATGAAACCATGCAAGATGCGTGCAGTATGGATGATAAACGTGATGTAAGATGGTGTATGGTAAAAATGGATATGCACTCATTGCATGAATGGATACGTGACATGGTGAAATGAAATGCCTCATGGCATAAATGAATGATGGTATCGCGTAAGGTAAAGTAATGTTTGATAATGTTTATGATTGCCTAAAGAAATGTTCCAGTATTTATATAAATAACCCTTATATAAATAATTGTAGAGTATGTGTGAAAGAATGTAAACACATCTATGCATATATATATATGTAAGATCCTCATAGTAATATACATACTATAATATGAACACGTATATGAATCATGTAAGCATTTAATATGACCAACTAATACAACGAATAGTGTATGTATGTCCCGTAAAACTCTTTTAGAAATGTGATCGTTGAAAATGGTTATAGTCTAGGTAAGATATGCAACCTAGTTCTCTATAACCTTGGCTCTGATTACCAATCTGTAACACCTCCAAAAATGGGTCGTAGTGGAATATGTTTCCGGGAGCGTTACTTCATAATACCATTGCTCAAGTCATGAGCGTTACTTCATAATATCATTGCTCAAGTCATGAGAGAACGACCTCTAACTGTGTCGTTTGAAAAGAAATCTTGAATTATTTAGACTCCAATGCACATCACATAAGCCAAGCATCTAATTCACCTGAGAAAAACATGCTTAAAAAGTGTCAACATAAAGTTGGTGAGTTCATAGGTTTTTGTAAGTATAAATGTTAAACCAAAGTTTCATAAAGTATGTATGACCGTTTCAATCCTTAAATGTTCACCAAAATGTATGTATGAATGTTGGAAATCAAAGAGTTGTAAGGTATGCATGACCATTTCAATCCTTATAATAGTCATACAACATAAGTATAAAAGTTGGAATCAAAGATGTGTATGATTATTGTATCCCATACAATAGTCACAAAAAGTTAAGTATAGTTGGACCACCATTGCTCAAAGTATGTATTGCCACTTTATTCAAGGCAACGTAAATATTCATGTGTGTATAAAACAATGACTACGATTACACTAAGTTCATGAAACCGTTGCGTAGACTTATATGTATGCCATTTTATTCAAGGCACCGTAAATGTTCATGTTTATGTAAATGTCATTCTTTGCTCCGACATGCTATAACATTCGTTTGCCCAATGATAGCTAATCACCCGAACATGGCTGTCACACTCGAATAGATCTATTTTATAACATTCACGCTTACCCTCCAAGTAATTTACAGTTCAATCTGCTTAAGCTAATCCGTAATCATTTGGGTAAAAGTAAAGTAATGTCATTGTTTTCAAAAATAAGTGAAACAAGCAATGTATTTTGTCCCAAAATAAGTAATTAAGTATATAGACCGATTTGTAAAACGAATTGTAAATGCACATGTAATGAATTCAAACCATTCATGTAAGTGAAATTGGTAACAAGCATGTTCTCACCCCAAAAGTTGTTTAGTAAATGTAAAATAAGTAAAACGTAGGGCTATAAACTCACCTCGAGTGTATGTATCGATTATAGCAAAAATCAATATATTGAAATGTCACGAATGAGCCGCAATGCAACCTAATTAATTATAGGCCGTATGAGTACTAAGTACATTGAATAACTAATATCGTATATAATTCTATATAGCTACATCACCATCTAATTGTATTTGTGAAATAATAGTTAAGTCACATTTGATAAATAGTAACCAAGTATTTGTACCCGTATAATCGTATACATAGTTCAATCGCCTTTGTAAAATAATATCTATAAAGTTTAAATCATGTATAAATATTATTTAAGTGATTCTAAAATGTTTCGCAATTTTTTTTTATTAAAAACGAACCAACACTATTCATGTCAAAAAATAGTGCACAAGTTCTAAAATAGTGCGTATTTTTCTCGTTTTAAGTCTGTTTTGTACGTTCTTTACGTGCACACTTCCGTATTAGAAAGATATATCAAAATATTACTTTTTTTGTATTTCAAGTCCTCTGATGAACAGTGCTTTTTACTGTTCATGCACTTTTATAAATTTATTTTTATAAACTTAATTATTGTAAACCTGTAAAAGTCGTATCTTATTCGTTTTAACTCTGATTTTAGTGATTCTTTCGAGCACGTCTTCGTAATTAAAAAAAGGTGTAATAATGTGAATTGTTACACAAACTGAGTTAATAACAACGAAACCACGTAACCTACTTTTCTAGCATGACAAACGAGAGAGAGATGACACCACCCCCGGGTTTCTCGACCCTAACTCCTTTACCCGATCCTAATGCGAGTTAACTACTGCCAATAACACCTGCACTTTTACCGCCATAACTCTTGAAAATGCGCCACTCACAAATTGTGCGTCCACTTCGAATAACCTTGATCCTATGAGCAGCCTAGCTTTCGTTGAAGCCAACTATGAAGTCCTTGAATCCCTTCTAAGGGAGCACAGAAGATAGATGCGTAACAAAGACATCCGCACTGAACTAGAATACTCCAGAAATGGAATCGGGAGGCTACACCAATTTTGCAAGCAGCGTCTTCGAGGGTTCAAAGACAGAAGGAAATAGTAGTTGAGTTTGAAGATGCTCCAAATAGGGAAGGGAGCAGGGCTGAAAGGAACGACGAAGGAGGTAGGCCACTGGGTCAAAGAGCAGAAGACAACGGGCTATAAGGGATGAACCTCACCTTAATCCTAACCGCTCATTTAGGAAGAAGTGAAAATGGTCAGCCTTTGCAATCGTCCTTGACTAACATAGGAGGGAATCCCGCTCCTAACAATATGCATCTCTCGTGCAATGCTCAACCTTTCATACCTAATAATTTACAGCCATCCAATGGACCAATACCAGTTTATGTTAACCCTTACCCTCAACCTAACATGGGGCCAACCTGCAGGAAACCCATAAGCCATCCTTCCCAAGCTCAGGGGAGCAGCTCCTCCTTTGGAGGACCTCCCACCTATTACTCTTACGGAGGATTTGTTTACAGGCCCCCGCGGGAGGCAGCGTCCTTGTATCTCATGGGCTCATACACCCATCGGGTGTTTTCCCTAATATCTATCCTTTCAAAGCACAACCTATGTACCCCTTGCCGAATGCACCCATCTACCCAAATCGGGCCCCTAGTGGCCTCTTCGTAGACTACACTGGCTGTGTAACCCCATTTATTCCCTGGATCAAGGACTACCCTTTACCGGACGGATTAAAAATGCCTTCGTATGTTGGATCCTACAACTAAAAAGGAGACCCTGATAATTTCTTGCACCTCTTCGAAGGTACCATTTGTATGCAAAAATGGCCATGCCTGTGGCCTGTCATATGTTCACCTATATGCTTAAAGATTCCACCCGGATATGGTGGAATGGTCAAAAGACAAGTAGCATTCTTAACTATAAAGATCTGAAGGCAAAGTTTTGATCTCATTTTAGTCAACAAAAGAAGTTCACGAAGACACATCTCGCAGTGCATAACATCAAGCAGAAGGAAGGAGAAAGCACTAAAGCTTTTGTTACTAGGTATACGGAGGATACTTTGTAAATTTTGGGTTTACATGAAGAGCAATGTATTTTTGGATTCGTTCATGGGTTACGAACAAGGAGCCTAGTGGAGTTCCTCTCTATAGACCTCTCAACTACTTACAAGGGTCTGATGGACAAGACTTACACTTGGATTGAAGCAAAAGAAGTCATAACCAATGGAACTCCGAATGATCACCAAGAAAGCTCGAGCAAGTTCAAGAGAATTCCTCCTGGGACAACAATGAAGGAAGGAAGAATAGAGACAAATTCTTTCCGCACCAGGGACCTAACCACGGACTACTGTCCAACCTGTCCAAAAGCCCAAGAGAGATCCTGGCAACCGAGAAGGTAGCAAGAACTTTTAAACAACCTCCCCGTCTACCTGGAAGTAAACAGTCACGCGACATGTCCAAATACTGTCACTTTTACGAAGACCACAAACACGGCACGAACCCGTGTCGGGAGCTGAGACATCAAATCGAAAAAGTTATCAAATCAGGATGACTAGCACACTCAATTAGGATAATGGAAGAAGGGAGACAGAGGTACAACACCAACCGAAGCTCCTATCCTCATGATAAGTAGAAGAAGTAACCCGAAAAGGAAGTCAACAGAAGAGTCTACTCGCGGACTGGGAAAGATCACATTCCCCCTGTTTTAAGAAACAACAACTCCTCCGATCCAGTTATCATAAAGGCTAAGATCTCTAAAAGACAAGTAAACCGAGTATACATAGATAGCGGAAGCTCATGCGAAGTCATCTATGAGCAACGTTTTCTACAACTGAACCCTTCCATTCAGTCACTAAGAGTAGACTCAAAGGTTCCCCTCATCGGTTTTTCCGGAGAATACTCTTGGCCTCTCGGAGAAGTCCCTCTGGAAATAACGATAGAGGAAGGTCCTTTCGTAAGAACAGAGGTTCTCGATTTATCATAGTAAGATCCAACTCTCCGTATAACCTGATACTCGGGAGAACCGCCATGCAAAAGATAGGCATAGTGGTATCCATAATACACATAGCTATCAAGTTCCATACCCCCAAAGGAGTCGGCACTGTACTGTTGACATACGAACCCGATAAGACAGGAGAAGAACAAAAGAAGCTCAAAGAGGCCTCCCAGGAAGCTACGAAGGACACCCTCACCTGCATGAGTGCCGAAGAAGAGATCGTTATCAATGACAAATATCCGAACCAAACAGTCATCGGGAGACAACTACCAACTAGTTTTAAGAAGAGGCTACAGGATCTCCTAAAGGCAAACGCTGATATCTTTGCCTGGACTTATTTTGATATAACGAGACTTTATAAAACCATTATGGTAGGAGGAAGACCCTTCATAACAGAACACAAGTTGAATGAGTTAAAACACATGGAGCCAAGAAAACAAAAGAAGAGGGGACTGGCACCCGAAAGGAGCGAAGCACTCCATAAAGAAGTAGAAGAGCTAACAAAGGCGGACATCCTGCGAGAAGTCAAGTACCAGACATGGGTATCAAACCCTGTCATGATAAAAAAAGGGTAACAAAAAGTGGAAACTATGCGTGGACTTTACAGACATCAACAAAGCCTACATGAAAGATTGCTACCCCTTACCAACAAACAATCAGAAAATAGAATCTCTTACCAAATTTTGGTTAAAATGCTTCCTAGATGCTTACAAAGGATATCATCAGATACCAATGGCAAAAAGGGACGAGGAAAAAATAGCATTCTTCACAAGAGAAGGAGTGGTCTACTACAAAAGGCTACCTTTCGGTTTAAAAAACGCAGGGTCTACATACTAGAGGCTAGTCGATACGGTATTGAACAATCAAAACAGGAAAAATCTTGAAGTCCATGTTGATGACATGGTAATAAAGAGTGACTCTAAAGAAGACATGCTAGCAGACATCCAAGAAACCTTCGACAAGCTCCGGGCAATCAATATGAAACTCAATCCCAGAAAGTGCTCCTTTAGCGTGGAAGAAGGTCCATTCCTAGGATACCTTATTACGAATCAAGGAATCAAAGCTAACCCCTCAAAGGTGAAGGCAATCTTTGACTTGAAGCCACCCAAAATGGTCAAAGAAATACAATGTCTCAACGAGAAACTAGCAGCTTTAAGCCGATTCCTTTTGAAAGGAACCGATAAGGCACTCCCTTTTCTAAAGGTGCTGAAGAATTGTGCAAGCAAGAAGATAGTTCAATGGACGCAGGAGGCAGAAGAAGCTTTCTAGAAAATGAAGGAGTACATAGAAACATTACCCACGGTCACAACCCCAATCAAAGGTGAAACCCTGGTAATGTACCTAGCAGTCTTAAAAGAAAGTATAAGTGCAATTTTACTTACAAAAAGTGGAAAGAAGCAAATCCTCATTTATTTCATAAGCCGAGCACTAAAAGGGGTAGAAATGGAGTATCCAGAGCTGGAAAAACTCACACTAGCCCTCGTATACGCCGCAAGAAGGCTCTAGCGGTACTTCCAAGCTCACCCTATCCAGATACTAACGGACAAGCCCATAAAATAGATACTAGCAAGACCTAAAAAATCAGAGCGTATAGCTAAATTAGTAATAGATCTGGGGGAATACGATATTGAATTCAAGGGGCGCAATTCCATTAAGGGACAGATCTTGGCCGATTTCTTGGCTGAGATACCGACAACAGAATGTAAAGAAAAAGAAACCCAAGATGCAAGGAATGAGGAGCTGGATCCGAAAGACACATGGAAGCTATACATAGATGGAGCTTCCAGCTCTGATGGTTTCGAAGCAGGATTAATACTTGTTAATCCTGAAGGAAGAGAGTATACTTACGCTCTGAGGTTTGAATTTGAGACCACCAACAACGAGGCAAAGTACGAAGCGCTGCTAGCTGGCCTACGAATTGCAGAAGAAATGAAGATCGAAGATATAGACATCTTCGTGGACTCCCACTGGTAGCAAACCAAGTGAAAGGACTCTTCGAAGCGAGACAACCAGTTTTAGATACTTGGAGAAAACAAGAGAGATACTCAAAAGCTTCAAGAGCTACTCCATGGAACATCTTGGATATTTTCTAGCAATATTGAAGTGTTTCTTGAAGTTTAAATGTATAAAGGTTAGATGTAAAGGTATAACTTGTACATTATAGGTCTTGGTTTATTTATTTTGCATAACATTCGGCCTATATGATACACATGGGTGAATTTTTATAAAACTTTGTGTATTGGGTATAATAATAGGTATTTGTTGAAGCGTAGAAAAGTTTTGGTGGTTCCGGATATGCCTAAACGTATTTTATCACGAAACGTAAACACTTTACGTAACCAATAAAAATAAAACATGGAAAGTCAACAATTATCCTCCAAATAATTATATAACACTTGTTTGATGTAAACATTTTATTGTTTGACGTAAACATTTAATTGTTTGATTCCTGTTTACGTTGAATGATCATTTTTAGTTTACGCGATTTAACTTAACAATTAAAATTAAAAGCAAACGCGTACCATACTAAAAATAAATAGTGGATTAAATAACGTTGTAGGATGACGTAAAAACATGAGGTGTTATACCAAACACACTCATCAATACTGAGGAAACCAAAGAAGGAGATGGCATCTATAATGTCAGTGTGGCCTTTTTTTCCAATGGGGAATTGACATTGTGGGACCACTGCTAATCGCACCAGGAGGTGCAAGGTTCCTAGTCGTAGCCATCGACTACTTCACAAAATGGGTCGAAGCAAAACCACTAGCATCTGCGACAGGAAAACACATGGAGAAGTTTGTATGGGAGAATATCGTGTGTAGATTTGGTATACCCCAAGTAGTTATCTTCGATAATAGGAAGCAGTTCGCTGAGGGAACATTCCCAATATTTTGCCAGAAACTCGGTATACTTTAAGCCTTCACCTCGGTCTACCACCCCAAGTGAACGAACAAGTCAAAGTCACCAATCGTGACATTGGAAAGGGTATGGAGCAAAGACTAGGTAGGACCCACCAAGGCTGGGTGGATGAGCTACCACAAGTACTATGGGCACATAGGACAACCCCAAAATCCAGCAACGGAGAAACTCCTTTTAGTCTAGTCTATGGCTTAGAGGCTGTAGTTCCTATTGAAATAAGTGTGGAAACAAAACGAATTAAGGAATTCGAAGCAAGACTAAACGAGAGAAAATGTAGAGAAGATCTTGATATTCTCAAAGAAAGGAGGGAGATAGCTTCCATCAGAGAAGACTATTACAAGCAAAAGCTGGTGAGATACTACAATAAATGTGTTCGACCATCCACATTTAAGCAAGGTATTTATGTACTCCAACTTAACAACACAAGCAAAGCAGAGTTCCAAGGAAAATGGGACCAACATGGGAAGGACCCTACATAGTAAAGAAAGCCTATGGAAACGGAGCTTACAAGCTAGAAACACTATCTGGCTCCCCTGTTGACCGAACATGGAATGACTCAAACCTTCATAAGTTTTACATGTGAAATATGCTATTCATCAATTTCTAAAGTCATTGTCTTGATTGTTTTTCAGCAAGGGACCTATTTATAGTGTAGCAAACTAAGTGTTCATACGTGAAATGATGTAAATCTTTCTACACTATCAATGAAACGGATTCCTTCTAGATCTCTTGTGTCGTTATTTACAACAAAGATTTGAGACAAAAAAAATGTGTAGCAAAACTAAGTGTTCATACAAGAAATGATGTAAATCTTTCTACATGATCAATGAAAGTAATAAACTCAATTTCAATCACTTGTGTCATTATTTAAAACAAAGATTGGGGACACCAAGTACACAAAAGTTTTAACGTTCGAAGGGATGCCGTAAGGCCACCCATGAGCCTTACACTTACGAGCATCTAAATTCATGTTAACTTCCCAAAGGTCTTCGTTCGAAACCTTTCTGGGCTAAGGCGGAGCGGGCCGCGACCCTCTGCCACAAGCGAAGGACTGCTTGTTAAACCTTGGTGGACAAAAAAGTAACCTATATAGGCCACACTTGAGCCTTAAAAAAAGAGAGCACGGAAAAGCTTTGCATAATAGATAGAGGTATAGTCTACCCTCTACCAAATAGTAATATCCTTAAAAGGCCACACTAAATGTAATTCAAGCAACATTGTTTGAAATAAATCATGGGTACACACCACCCCGATTGTCAAAATAACGCCTACAGGGCGACCTTTAGTTAATTAAAGTCTTCGAAGACAAGGGCCCAGACTGCGATGAGGCAAACTTCGATCGATGAGATCTAGGCTTCTTTAAAAGCAACTCTTCTAAAGAGGCATACAGATTGGCAAAAGCTTCGGTTATGAAGGGATAGGAAGCAATGGCTAGCTCATCACTAGCCTGGTTAAATTCTTTCTCAGACGCAGAGCGATAACCAAGCATCTTCTCTAAAGTAAAAGGCTCTTTTAGAGTAGCCATTTCTTTAAAAGTTGTACATCTACCATGGAATATGGACGTCTTGACAAGTCAGGAAACCAACAAACCCGCCTCATCACTACGGATAAGCTCTGTTTCCACATGAGGAATTACTTTAGTAACTAAAGCAGCCCTGTCTTACCTCAACTTGTTAATATCCTGCAACAACTGAGTTTCAGATACTTTCAGTCTCTCCCTCTTAGACTCTAACTCCTCAAGTTTTGAGCGAAGAATAGACAGGGTCTGGTTGTAGTTAAATCACTTCTTTTCCTTAAGAACAAGCCTGCTATACTCACCATGTAACTTGTCAACCTATCCTTGTAAAGTCTCAATCTCTGCGCGCATGTCTAACATAAGAGGATTTTTGTCCAAATCTTATAAAGCATCATTACATTTCCTCTCAAGCTTATCATAGGCCGTGTCTTTCTTAATTTCCCTTTCCCGGATAACATCACAAGAAGCTCTTGCTTTTGCAAGGCAGACATGAGCCGACGAGTCCAGCTATTCAACATATTCTCTAGAACAGCCTGTCACATATAAGCTCTGTTATGAATATTGTAGAGCTTCTCCAGGATTATATCTTTAAGATGCTATTTCCACGAAGGATGAGTGACATGGGCAACAACAAAGTGACAATCAACAAAATCCTTTAGTTCCATGGCAGATGGAAACTCTGTAGGAAGAAGAATATAATGTTACAGCCATACGTTGTGAACATGAAAGGAGCAAAGGAGGTAGAGAACTTACCATAAATGTCAGGATCGCTATCTACATCAAGGGGATCAGAGACATCACCAACAACTTTACTCGCTTGAGGATGTGCTTTTCAAAGCTCACGAAGGGCCTCTTTCACTGTCGGTCCCGTAACCTGTTTCCTCTTACCTCTAGCTTTTGAAGATTTACGTAACCTCTCAGCTTCATCAACAATGCCTTTCTCTAAGGAAACATCATTCAAATCTCCGACATTCTTAGCAACATGAGAAGGAGGGGCAAAATTCATAGGATTAACATAAATAATTGGAGCTTCATTATTAACAAACGTGTTAGAAGGAGACTCCTCCTCGCCATCACCAACACCTCCCTCCGGTTCAAAATGAAATTCATCAGCAATCCCGTCCACCATAAAGCTCCTAAAGTCCATTTCTGTAAACACCAAATAATAAACAATTGGTTATCAGCCGTACAGTTCAAATCCCATATTAGTATTGAATCAATATATACCCCTTCCACAATGGTAGATAATAGGTTTTTTAGGACTATGCTTCCAGAAAGATTTTAACCCCACTAGATAAAGGATTGGGTTTAGGAAGGTTCAGACATTGCAAGGATAGGTAGCAATTTGATTACACAAGGGATTTCCTCGAACACGTAGAGGAACTAGATCTTTAAAGGACTTCTTGCCAAGCTTATTCTCTTAAAGAAGGAGTTTAGGGTATTTGGAGGACACTATCTTGTTTTTAATAAAGAAAAAGCTGCCTTTCTAGCCTTCGATATGGGTTATAGGTTTTGTTAAAGCTTTGGGTATGCCAGAACTGCCCCTATTAGAAAGAGTCAACCAGTCGTCAGTAGGGCCAATGTAACACCCCTATTTTGACAAATATAGCAGCTGAAGCTAATCTGGGGTATTACTTTATAGATCAACAGACATAATCATAGAAAATGACTCATAAAGAGACGTTTTGGAAAATTTTGTTATCATTTATTTATTCATCAAAGTTTTTACAAAAAGAGGTCCCAAAATATAGAAACATAAAGTTTGAATGATAACAGTTTAACCATCTTCAAGTCCGTGCCACTTCGTGCCATAAGTTGCTCAATTACCTAAGATAAACATGCTAAAAAAAGTCAACACAATGGTTGAGTGAAATTCATAGGTTTATGTTAAACAGTTTGAATACAAGTCATCATAACAGTGGGTTACGTTGTTATACACCCATAAGTGTAATAATTGCAATGAGTACAATTATTATAGAAAACAATGTTATTGCCCTAAGCTCATGATATCAATACGTTAACATGGAAATCACTGTAGTGACATTGGTTGAGGAACAAATGTCCTCGTGGAAAGGTAACTTGCCAAAGTTACCCATTATAATCAAATATAGTGCTATTGGTACCAGAAAGTATAGGTACACCAACGGGAGTCGTCACACCCCGATAGATCTATCCACAATATTCGCGTTCACTCGCAAGTGACTAATGGTTCATGATTAAGAAATATTGGCAGTGGAAGGTACTTAGGCAATAATATATCTGGCATACAGTTGGAAAAACACTTGCATTCATGGTTTAAGCATGTATCCCCCTCGCGGGTTTATAAAGTATTCAAAAGATTTAAAATGCGAGGCTATGAACTCACCTTAACAGGGAAATCTGATTGATGGAAAAAGTATATCAAGTGAAAGTAACGGCCTTGTCACGCAACCTGGGGTAATATGTCAAGTCTTAGTGTGATGGTTTATGTTTCAAAACTTCATAAAGTTTAACGTATCACTTTGATTTATTAACTTATGGAAATATTGTATCACTGTTCGGGCTATCATAATCCAGAGGCCATGTAGTATCGTTTGAGGAGTCAGGGCACTTTAAATCGTAAACCCAGCAAACTCGTCAAAACAAATACCCAAATGGAACCCCTCACATGAAATTTCCTAGTAACGTGATATTATAAAAGTTTAAGTTTCTTCAAAAGGTACTTGTGTATATTAAAAACAATTGAGCATGTATCCCCCTCGCGGGTTTATGAAACATTTAAAAGAGTTAAATGCGAGGCTATGAACTCACCTTAACAGGGAAATCTGATTGATGGCAAACGTATATGAAATGAAAGTAACGGCCTCGTCACGTAGCCTGAGGGTAATATGTCAAGTCTTAGTGTGATTTTATATTTTTCAAAACTTTATAAAGTTTAGCATACATCTTACTTTGATTTATTAATTTATGGAAATATTGTATCACTGTTCGGGCTATCATAATTCAGAGGTCATGCAGTAAACGTTTGAGGAGCTAGGACACTTTAAATCGTAAATCCAGCAAACTCGTCAAAACGTATACCCAAATGAAACCCCTCACATGAAATTCCCTAGTAACATGATACGATAAGATTTTAAGTTTCTTCAAAAGCTAGTCGATGATAAGTTACGTTAAATATATAACGTAATTGTTTTATAATGCGTCGATCGATGATTAATAATGATAAATGTGTCTGGTTTTAATAAAATCAAGTCTTATAATATTAATATATATTTTTATAACTAATATAAAAATATTTCATTTATACCTTTAAGAATGCAAAAATGGCAATATATACCCTTGGTTTATAAACTTTTACAAGTTTAGCCTTTATATAATAAAGTATATATAATTTTTACAACATTTACCTTTGAAACTTGCAAGAATAGTCCTTATAGTTATAACTTTAGGAATATGACATTTTCAGCCCCTTTAGTTATAAATTTCAGAAAGTTACGATATATACCCCTATGCATGAAAATATTTGCAAATTAAGTCCAAAAACAATGTAAGCATACTTTAGGGTTCAAATGATTTAAGGCAGGTTAAAGCTTATTAGAATATGCCAAAAAAAGATGTTCTACGTAACAAAGAGTTTAGAAATAAGATTGGTTAGCTAGAAATATCGAAACGGGTCGTTTTTAAGGGTTTAATAAAACAACACATGGGTTTGAGGATTCAAGCTTCAACAAGAGTTTATATATGAGCTTAAGAGTATTATAAACATTGTTTAAAACAGATTATGAGTTTATTGAACAAGATTTTGAGCTTACTTGAGCTAAAATGGGTCGAATAAAGGGTTTTTGGGTTCGTACGCCTATAAACGACTTCAAGGGCTTCCATCTCTTGATTCTTGGCTTCTATTTTGATCTTAGGGACTTCATTTGATCTTCTACTACTGCTAGAGAATGGCTAAAACTCTATTTGAGTGTGTGTGTTTGAGTTTGAGGTGTGATTGAAAAGTATGTGTATGTATGTGTATATATAGTGCTCAAACACCCTTGGTGGACAAGGTTTTTTGGTGTGGTGGCCAAGGGCTATAGGTTAGTGACTAAGGAACATCTAGGGTGAGTCATGAGAGCTTAGGATGAGGTGTAAGGGTGTGGAGGGGTTCGAAAATCAAAAAATGGTGACAAGTCGCCTACTTAGTGTGTAAGTTGTGGTAGTAGCTTACAAGGAGGTGATGGAGGTGCTTGTAAGGTACTGGAGTGATGGTGATGTGGTGGTGAGGTCATGGTGATGAAGGTGGCGGTGAGTCATGGAGGAGCTTGAGGTGTTTATTTAGTTTATACATGGCTGTTTTTGGACAGCCAAATCAGTCCTGGTAATTTGGTTGCCATTTAAAATCTGTAATTCTGATCAACCTCAACCATGAGCATGTTAGATTATTGAAGTCCTCTACAACTTTTAGTTTTACATATTCAGGGGTTACTATACAAAAATCTAGAGATAACAACCATTTACTACAGGTGTGCAAAATTTGCGCACCTTTGCCATTTCGTCTATAACTAATTCATCCGATGTCGAATCGGGGTGCTTCAATCGGCAAAATGATCACAAGACATAGGGCTACAACATAGTGTTTTTACTTAATACCCAGAACCTACTAATTTTGCCCAGATCTTATGTTTTATTAACGGATCAGATTCGAATACTCGAACTATTAGATGTTAATAGGTTTGCTATGGTTTTATGATTTTATGGTTTAGGGTTAGATGAACTAGGTTTAAATTAGGGTTTAGAATGATTTTAGTAATAGGTTTTAGGTTTAGGAGTTGATGCATTAGGAGTTTTGTACCTTGGGTTAAAGTGGTGGTAAGATATAAACATAGATTAGGAGGAGTAAATGACCTAGTTTGAGTATGCATCAAAATTTCTCTAAACAGGATTTTGCTCCAACAGCAGTTTTAACCAAGTTTGGCATAGTATCAATTAGTGCTGCTAGGCAAAGCTTTTCAAGAGCAGTAGCACCAGTTAGTGCTGACAGGCCTATTAATACTGCTGCACCTAAACCCTTTGTGAATGTTACAAGAACTAGACTAAAGGCTTTTCATATGTCACACTCACCATCTAGGACACCTTTTAACCAACAAATAACACTTAAAAACAGAAATTTGAATGAAAGAGTTAATACTGCTAAGGTAAATTCTGTTAATACTGTTAAGGGAAACAAAGTGACAAGTGTTGTTGGGAAACAATGTGTTGGGAATTATGCATTCCTGAATTAGTACCGTTAGTTATATTAGTTAGTACCGTTAGTTGTAATTTGTACTGACAGTACAAAATGTTAGTATCCGTTAGTATAAAATAGTTAGTACCGTTTATGAGATATGCATGAGATATCTTAGAAAAGGATATGCATGATCTTTATACGCGTTTTGTAGGGTTTCCTTAGTCTATAAAAGGAACCCTAGGCATAGTTAGTAGATATAGTTCTACACAGATCAATAGAGATAGATTAGCAATCATAGTCTTTGTAATCTGTAACCTAGGCAGATTCAAGTGATAATATAAAGTTCTTTTGTGATTCTTAATATTGTTCTTCTTAGCATTATTGATTAGTTTCTGCATAATCAATAGTATTTAAATCAGTGTTTCATTATTGTTGCTTTAGAATTATCTAAGGGAACAAACCCTTTACAAGTTAAAGGTTAAGATCTATTCAGTAAACGAACCAACATAACTGCAAGCCATTAAGACATGTTTTAAAACAGTTTAAACTTCCGCTCGAACTTCATTTAAAGACCAGTGTCA
>BQNB010108497.1:0-22942 GCA_026074375.1 Tanacetum coccineum
CAATTGGAGCATCATACAAAATCTTCTTCCAATCATTCATTTTAGATTCCAAATCAAATAAATCATCATTCTCTTTAAGAGGTGGTTCATCGGTGAACCCCTCGAGAATGGAAACAATGCTTATAGACGAACCATGGTGAAGTAGAAGCTCAATGCCATCACTTAGGGTGAGACACTCATCCTCATTATAATCAGAAAGAGGTGTGACTAGGAAAATCGACTCATCAAGGTTGGAAACATAAGAATCCTTGCACTCGATGTCCTCTAACACATCATCAAAAAGAGGATTTACGTCACCAGATATGTATTCGTCATCGAATTCAAAAAGAGGGTTCAAGTAAATTTTAAAATTGTCTTCCGGAACGTCCTCATCGGATAATGACTCGTCATCACTAAAGGTAAAATCGTCATTTGAATCGAAGAGAGAGTTAGAGCAAGTCACGGCTTTTTCCTCATAAACGTTAATGGGAGAGAAATTATCACACGAAGGTAAATCATAATAACTATCACTCCCAGCTGTATCCTCGGACTCACTTTGGATTAGGACAAAGCCCTCAACACTAGACTTTATTATTTCGTTTGATTCCTTTTCAGGAATAGTGCTAAGATGCTCATCCCCCATGATGAGAGAGTCCTCAGACTCCAAAGTCGGTAAAACGGGTGTGATTTCAAAAGACGGAGGTATTTGAGAATCAATTTCATTCAAAGGAATAGTACTCTCCTCGTAATCATCGTCATCATAGCAAGTACAATTGAAATGTCGCGAAGGCTCGGTAGTATAAGTACTAAGTTTAGCCGCCTGCTCTATTTGCCGAAGCTCTTTCTTTTTATTAATTTCAATACTCATTCCATTGTATTTACCTTTAAGCTCATCAATCATATCTTCACATTCCCTTCTAAAACGAATATCTATTTTCTCATTACGATAATCTTTAATTTGTAAGTCATTACTTAAATTTAACATTTCATCTAAATAATGCTGCTTAAGATCCTCCATTTCTTGGAGACTCATTTCTTGAAGAGGTGATTGATCGATGCTAGCTGCTTGCTTTTGTTGAAGAAACTTTTCACAAAATGATTGTATCATTTGAAGAAGTTCATTATGTAACTCATCTATTTTATCCCATCCATTGTGTACATCATTTATCCTTTGCTGATTAAGATCTTCTTGATGATTTATGGAATACTGCGGGGGTTGGTTAAAACCAGAATAACTAGAATTATAGATAGGATTAGGCTCAAAGTAGTTTTGATTCATCGATTGACATTGAAAACTTTTATGAGCCCCCCACAGTTTTCACATCAAATATATTGTTGTGGAAAACTTGATGAATTTTGTGGATAATAATTATCACTAAAGTTTTGATTGTAGCTCGGTTCTTGCTCATAGACAAACGGGAACCGTGGTGGACAATCATAACCATAATGAGAAGCATTTCTACATAACTCGCACGAGTATGTCTCGTACTGGGGTTGAGGAGGGTGGGTGAAAATATTTGGAGGATCATTGAAAGAATTCGGATTTGAATCATTAAAGAATGCATTTCGAGCTTCAAAATTGCAAAATGAACAAAATCCATCTCTAAGATAATGTCCACACCTCACACATGTACATCGTTGACAACGTACACTATCTTCTAAAGGATCTTTACAATGAAAACAATGAAATTGGTTGAACGAAGATGTTTGGGGTTGTGAATGTGGGTTAGAAATATCGAGAGTTTGATTATAAGAATTTGGATCAGAGTCATAGACATGCTCATTTCCGAAACTCACATTGGTACAATGCCGATAATTTCCACCGTTAAACGGACCTCCACACCATGAGCACTTCCAAAACCAAGACATTTTGAAGAATTATCGGATAAGAGGATAAAGAAGATAAGAATTAAACAATATAAGAGGATAAAGAAGAATATTTATAGATTTTCAAAATAGAACATAAGAAATAAGAAAGAAAAATATATTTGGAATTTTTTAATATTTATAAAAGAAAAGGAAAAATAAAAATTAAATGGAAAATATTTTTGGATTTTTATATTTTTAATAAGTACGAAAATAAACTTTCCGAAGAAAGGATCTTCAAAACTCGAATACAAACAATCCCGGAAAAATCGCTACACCTCTCCTCGGCAGCGGCGCCATTGTGATATTCATCAAATACAACCCTCTTATGTAAGAAGTAATTTAAACACAATTAAAACATTAAGCACGAAAACGTTAACGGGAATCTAAAAACGCGACATTAAAACAAGTAATTTAAATTTTAACCCTACAAACTCAAATTTAACTTCTAAAAATCCTAAATGACTAAAAATAATTTTAGAAAAAAGAATTATATTAAGACAAAGAAGATCACAATGTAATACTTTTTCTACTTGTATGATTTCTATTAGGATCTATATATAAAACTATGCCATATGTTCCTTTATACACCAAGACAACCCAAGGGCTTTACAAACGTGTGAAGAGGAAATGCTTATCCGTTCCTAAGATATCTCTAAGATAACTATCCTGTAACATAACAAACTTAACTAGACGAGACCCTTACTCACGTAATAGTAAGCCAGACTTAACTTATTCCTGTCAACTTAACTAATGTCTACCAGACATAACTCTATAATACCAAACAGACTTAAGTCTTTTTACAATAATTTTCGCTACAATCATCACCCTAACTTGATCTTTACTTTGAACTTCAAAGTTTCCTTTGAGTATCTTCATATAGCTTCCTATGATGTTGTGAGCATTATCTTTTTGTATAAATCTTGAACTGTAACATGATGATTGTCTTGTATAAGCAGTTTCTTGATTTCTAATCATTAACTCCTTTAAATCATCACTACTTATATTTGCAAACATTCTAATCTTTTATAACATCATGACCAATTACTATCACAGCTACATGTACTATCTCTTCAGCAACACACGTCAATATTCAGCAACAGATAAGAACACAACATGACAATATGTACACTCAGATCATAAAAGTTTAGTCTATTCTCCATCAACTTCTAGGGTGTTAACTCCTGAGAGAGGTGAATCATTTATAAAAATAAATTGATTATGTCCTCTTATACCAAGTTATGCCATTTAACCCTTAAGTAGCCGAAATTTTGGTTTATAAACCATGGTACATTGATAACCTTCAACCTTAGGTATCTGAAACATGGTGAGTTAATTACCATTGATTTTTGCAAATTATCAGCTACAACCGGATTTGTGAAAGCCTTACCAAGTAACCGTTTGCTCTTTGGGCTAGCTAATCCTTTGTGGAATCAGAATCACCCTGGAGGACCTAGTAACCAGTTCAAACCTTTTGACATTAATCAATGTAAGTCGAGTACCATCCAGTATATGGTAAACTAAGTCAACCATATAAATTATTTCCATAGCCTTTACCACAAGCCATAATCTTGTGGGCTAGCCAACTCTTTACAAACACAGATATGGTGAGTTGATAACCATACAGCTTATTGGCAAGCTGTTAACCATATAAACGGATTTGAGAAATACTTTTCCACATGTCGTAAACCCCTTTTTGTCAAGTCATTTCTAATGCTGTTACATGGTGAAATGTAATACCATTTTTGGCCGTGTTAATGCAAAGCACCTCACAAAGTGTTATCTTCTCAATTCCATTTCACACATTCAACTCTCCAATCCATATACCAAAGCACTGAAAATTCTTTCAAACATACACCAAGATTATTGATGTTGATCTTGTCTTTCAATTAACTTCAAAAGTTGATAGCACACTTCATCTTTTCTATCTCCTATAAGTCTCTTTCAAGCATAGCTTGACAAACTCTAGATGTAATAGGATAAACGGTTTTTTGGAGAAAATTGAGTGTGTTTTTTTGCTTGACTTCAGTCAGCATATAAAATGTGTGCAGCCTCAAAGTTAACCAATGAACAACACAGACTATGAAAATATCCCCAACTGAAGTACCTTTTGTTGATGTGTTAAACTCCAAACCAGCATCCTTTGTAGATGGTGGATCAAACACAGTCTTTAAATCTCCCCATAAAAACTCTTTCATATTCTTCTTCAGGCCTGCAATCTCATACTTCAACATCCAACATCCTGTATAACATCCTTAAGATCATCTCTTGTAAGATCATGAATAAACCTAGAAAATTTCACATTGTATAAAAAAAAAACCTACATCTGTGTATCTTTCCCTAATGAATGTGTAAGCTCCTTTCTTACCAGTCTTAAGAATTTGCCACTTAACAATTTTTGCAAGTGCTGATCCTTATGGGATTGAACCCATTTGAAACTCCTCTGAAGAAGGTTCATCTACTCTTTCATCCACATAAGCTTCTACATCCCCCTCAGTATCAGACCTGCAGATGTAGACATGTTTCTTCCAATCCATTCTTGCCAAAGTTTTTCTCTATATGTATCCTCAAAATTGCATTGACTTTAATTCCTCTTCTCTCTTTACAGACTCATCTTTAGTAACATCAGGAACATCAGTAATCTTTTGTTTCTTCAACACCTCTGCTTGAAGATTTATACCTGTTCTCTTCAAATTTGATGCTTCAAGCTCTGACTTCATAGGAATAATCTTTTCTACCTTCTCTACACACTTATCAAACTCTTCCTTCAGCTCATCATGTTTCAACTTCTTCAGCTGACCCATTTTCTAGTTATTACCTTGGCTTTTTAAGTACTCATCAAGTACCCCCTTACTAGATTAGTCATATTCTGTTTTCTTCTATCTCTCTCTTCTTCTTTCATTATAACCCTCTTATTCTCATTGATTAATTCCACCAACTCTTACAAAATCAAACACTAGTGAAACAACAAATTGATAACACTTTGCTGACATATCACTATTGCATCCTGCTTCCACTTGCTCTTACTGAATCCCAATCTTTTCTTCTGTATAGTACTTGCAGCTTCTTGTACTTGAGCCATCCTATTATTTTTGATTTTTCAAGACATTCTAACTCCATCCTGCACTCTCTTGGTCAATCAATGCATCCTGTCTTAGCTGTTCAGATTTTCTTGCAGTTCAGCCTCCCTCTTGACTTGCAAGTCTTGCAATTCTGCCAAACTAGCTTGCTCTTCTCTAATTTTGTTTCTTTGTCCCTTTTAGACTGAGATTCTACTTCAAGCACTGAGCCCTTACCTTCCTCTTTGACTTTTTATTGAGAGGGAACTATGCTTTTCAATCTACCAGAATTAACTTCATCATCTCCAGAGCTTAATTTCTCAAAAGGCGTATTAAACATCTGTGGAAACAGTAATTAATTCCTCTCAACCATGTACTAACATCATCACGCCAATTCCCAGCCATCATCCAGTCTTAACTTTCCATTTAAGGTCTGGGTTCTTTGAGTAAGGAACTTAGCTAGAGTTTTAGCTACTTCAATCCATCACAGGCTAATATCTGCCTCCCCTAAGTTTTTGTCTTATTGTGGGAATTCTCAAAATCCTCTGATTTATCCTTCATAATAGACCTAAAACCATCTTCAACCCAAACTTCCCTCTTTTAAATTCCTCCCTAGTTTGGAAGAAATTTAGGCATCCTCATCCTACTAAATCATTAAACCACATAATGTCTTCCTTTTGAGAGAACAATCTTCCAATCTTCTTTACCTCATCACCAATTTATAATTGCTTTTCCCTGTCAGTCTTAGTCTGCTTTAGGTCTTTCTACCAAACTATCAACCCTTTGTTACAACGTGGAGACCAATTAAAATAAGGTCATACCACTGTCATAGTTGCTTTCTTATGCCACAAGAGGGTGAGATAGATCCGAGATTGTGGAATTTCCAGTTTCCTGTCTAGAGAAAGCGTGATGGTGTTTAGATAGTGGTTGCTAAAAGGTGTGCTCAATGGGTTCATTGTCAGGTTTAGGTGAAAGTGAGTTAGGGTGAGTTAAATATATGAGAGAACCTATCATAGATCTATATAAGTGTACATCTACATCATCCGCTTCCTCATCTTTTGTCAACGCCATTTTGGTCTCCATTAGGGTTATTACAGTTTTCACACTTGCAAGGTCAAACTTTGTCAGCAAGTCTGCAACATCTTTCTAAGAAGAAAATTCATCTTTTTTGTATGACTGCAAACCAAGGAAGAATATGAGTTCACCTATAGAACTCATTTGAAATCTGCCTTGCATCAAATCCTTAAATTCATCACACCAAGACTTTCTAGTAGAGCAAAAAATGATATCATCAACATACACTTAAACCAACATGATATCCTTCTTGTCCTTCTTAATAAACAAAGTCTTGTCAATAGTACCCCCCCTGTATCCATGCATCACTAGAAAGTTGATAGATAGCATACCAAGCTCTAGAGTCTTGGATGTACTTTCCATAAAAGCTTTGACAACCTATAACCATCTTAGGAAATCAGGATAACAAAAACCAGGAGGTTGAGAAACATAACACCCTTCATCTATAGTCCTACAGAAATGCACTATTACATCCATTTGGTATACTATGAACCCCATAAATAGGCAAAGGCCTAAAAATAACCTAATAGCCTTCTATTCTTGCCACAATAGCAAAAACCTCATCATAGTCAATACCCCTTCTGTCTTTGCCTTGTGGCCACTAATCTTGCCTTATTATCCAGAAACTACTCCTTTTTATCCTTTTGTTTTCTATACACCATTTTGTTCCAATCCCCTTTGCTCTATGATGAATATCACTAAAATCCATACTGTTTCAGCCTAAACTGTAACAACTCCCTCTTCTGGCAAAGCATCGAACCCAACTCACTTTTTAAGCTCATAAATCTTTTAGGTTCCTCCCGAGATAAGAACAGCAAACTAACAATAGCAGTTGATCTTTGTGATTGTTCCTTTGAATCTTTTGAACCTCACTTACAAGGGTGCATGGCCCTGAATGATGTTGCTTAGCTTCCTGCTTCTAGTTTGTACAGATGATTTAGGATCACCAAGTATTTGACTTTGTGGGTAAATGTTGTGAATCCTAAGAGTAGGAATGGGACTAACAACTACTTCTGTTGGTAAGTTGTTGAAATCATGGACCATACCCTCGTCATCATAAGAACCACATAAAAAATCCCTATTGAGGCTTGCATAAAGATTGTAGCTCTGGCAAATTGAATCATCTTGATCAGCATGTTGAGTATTAACTGGTCCACTCCCAGAATTAACTGAGGTAGTACTGGTAGCTTTGTTCTTAGGTACTTCCCTTGAATGCCTTTGAGCAAGTTCATCCAGTTCTCTTCTAAAAGCTAGAATTTCATGAGTAACATTTGAAATGCCAGTAGAATGCCTCTTCTCTTGTTTTATGGTTGGAAGCTTTGTCAAAAACTCCTCTGCCTTTGAATTAGTAGAAGACTTCCTTGGTTTAACTTTTGCTGCAGTATGCTTGACTATTGTAGGCATAACAATAAGCTCCCCAGCTTCATCTTCTTCCTCAGAAGCATTTGCATTAGGAGTTTGTAGAGTACCTGCACTATTAGTCACTTCTGAAGTACCTGCATGTGGGTTAGTTTGATTCTCCAAAGACACAGGAATATAGTTCATAGAATCAATGAGATAATCAATATCAAACATCCATCTATAGCCTACTCCTTTCACATTAGGTTTTTTCTTCAAAAGACAATTTTACATCAGATTTACTTCTACCTTTTTGGTTACTAAATTATATACCCTAAAGGCTTTGCTATTTAGTGAGTAACCAACTAAGAAACCCTCATCACACTTTCCATCAAACTTACCAAGCACACTTAGAGTATCTAAAATGGTAACATGGCACCCAAAAGGTCTTATGTAGCTAATAATTTAGTTTGTGCCAAACAAAAGCTCAAAGGAGTTTGTTTTGAGGTTTAGTCACTCTTACCCTATTAAAGAAAAGCCAAAAAGGCATACTAACGCTTCTCCCAAAAAGTAGTTGGTAAAGGTGAGTCTAACTAGCATAGTCCGCCAGCTACTCAATTAAGTCCTGTTCATTCTTTCAGCAACTCTATTCTGCTGTGGAGTCCTAGCATTACTATACTCTTATTTTATTCCCTTGTTCCTACAAAATTCAAGCATATCCCTATTCTTAAATTCAGTGCCATTATCTGATCTAATGATTTTAACCCTGTGGTTAAGCTGGTTTTCAATTTGTCTAAAGAAGTTTTGAAGGATACCACTAGTTTCATCCTTAGTAGCCAAGAAGAATACCCAACTAAATCTGGTACAATCATCAGTACTACACAAGCGAATAACATGCATTATAATGCTTAAATTACAGACAGACGGACAAAAAATATCCATATGCAAGGGTTTTAATGGCTCAGTGCTGTTCGTTCTAATTAGTGCCTTAAAGTATTCCTAGTGTTGCTTACCTTTTTGGTAGGCAACCACAAGTAAAGGTCATAACTTACAACCTTTGAAGGTAGACCTCTTACATGGTTTTCCCTTCACAAGTATTGTTAGGTTTTTAAAATTTATATGACCTAACCTCTTTTACCACAATAATAGACTTCAACCAGGATTGGCTATTGTGCAATCAACCAAGCATAAATCTTTGTAGAGCAGTGTGAAATCAAACAAACTTGTATATATTAATTTGCCTAATAACCTTGAGAAGTATCAATTTTCATCAGGTATCTTAAATTAGATACACAACAGAAATTCAGTTTCAGTAAAACGAACCTTGTGCTGCTTATCACATATTTGTGATATTGAGAAAAGATTAAAATGCCCTAGTTCTTTTACAAAAGACACACTATCAAATTCTAAATTACCAACTCTTATCCTGCCTTTACCAGTTATGTAGCCTTTGCTACCTCCAAAGGTAACAGATCCCCCTTGCATTCTTTAAATCAATCTAGTGATCCTTGTTACCAGTCATAGTGCAGCTGAGCATACCACTATCAAATAACCTCAGTCCCTCCATGTACTTGAGTTGATGATCCTGCACATGAAAAAGAGAAATTAGTTTCTCTTAGGGACCCAGGCCTTTTTCAATGCTATGGTTTGCCTTTTGGACCCTTTAGTTCATTTACAGTACGATGACACAAAATTGGATCCCCTAAATACAATGTAGCGTTTGGTCCTAGAGTTTCCTCCAATTATAACCTGCTAAGGTCTTAACAGCAGTGCCCCAATTTCCCTTTACAGCATGAGAATAAGGCATTTTTGCTGTATTTCTAACAATGGGTCTTCTCACAGGTGAATGTGATGTTGAAAGATTACTTCTTAGATTAAACTTATTTACCTGGGGTCTTACAAGACTAAAACTATTTGAGTTACTGGTAGGTACTGGTTGTTTAGGTCGAACAATATTAACATTAGACCTTAACAGGAAATTAACATTTGCTAACAGTAGTGAACATTATTCCTAACAGTGTTGATTTGTACTGTCTACGGTACAAAGGTGATTACAATGATTAACCCTGTTGCATTATTCTAAATACCGGTTTGCCACCCCAATAACCGTATTAAAAACCCTTTGTTCTAAGCACAACCTACCTCTCTTGCCATTTTCCCTTCATAAAAGTCACACTCTCTGATCAAATGACTTAGGCTGCCAAAATAAAACACTTTTTCTGATGAAAGATTAACCTACCCCCCTAGTTCCTTTCCCATCAATCATTCCATTCTTCCATAACGTTAGTGTCTTTTGGTTTTCATTGGTTCCTAGAGTTTTTACTTCTGTACACAACTAGTTCAACTTCTTGTGGTTTGGTTCAGACACAACTTTTTCATTAGTTGAAACAGACTTAGACTCAGACAATCTCTTTTGGTACACTTATAATACTGATTCAACTCAACCAGAGTGCTCAGAGGTTTTCCAAAAGGATCCTGCACTTTCATTTGATTGACAGTAAGAATACTCATTGTTTAGTCATTTGAGACACTAGATTAAATGCTTTTGAGTCCCTTTTTATTAACCATACTTAACATAACAAAGATTCATCAATTTCCTAATGTGTTTTAGAGTATAGTCCCAGTTAAGGGGTGTGATCTTCTTTCAAATAAACAGCTCTTTGGTAAATCTATGTACAAAGGTTTGTCAACAAAGTCTATCTTCTGTATAACAATTAAACACAGTAAGCATTCATATCTTCCTCAACAGCTTAAAAACCTCATTGTTTGATTTTATTACATACCCTAAGCCAACTTTACTATTTGAACTCATACGAGAATTAACTAATTTCCAAAGGTTTTTAGAAGAATCCTTCCAAGAATCTTCAGTATTCTATAATTGTTTCCCTTTTCTTTACACTTTCATTCCTAATTTCTCCTATATTTTTTAAGCTTTCATCTTTTCATAGAAGTCATAGCCTGAAATGTAAGCGTTCATATAGAGATAATTGGCTGCTTTAGAAAGTAACATTGAGCTTCTAAATCTTAACAATCTTGATATAGGCAAGTTTTTTTGCTTTTGTTTCACCTAAAAACTAATTCTTAGGTTCATCACAAAACAGTGTTTTATGTTTAATATATGAATCATCAAGTTTAAGAACATACTGATACCTCATTATTTGAGTTGATTGCCACGAGTGCAAGAATTGTCTTTACTTCTTCTACTAGTAATGTTCTCCACAATTGAGCACGCACCATCATCCATAGTCACAAGACAGTTCTATTCTGCTCTTTCTTTCCAGCTTCTTGATCTTGATAAAAACAGTCTGCTCTCTTTCCATCAATTGTCCCCTTAGATTTAAATTTCCCTACAAATGACCAGTGTTTTTGACATTCTTAAGCATTCAACTTCAAATGCAGACTCATAGCTTGGCTCATCATCAGAATTTTGATCAGCTGGTTGAATTCTGGCCATTAAGCATATGTTTGCACTAAGTTCTTCAATTTCTTCCATCCTTGAAGCATCAGCAAAGAGAAAATCATTCTGCTCATCGGTAAGAATTACACCGGCTTCATCCTGTTTTGCCAACAACATTTGCTCCATGAAATACTTCGAATCACGAACCCTTGGCTTGGGACAATTCCTAGCATAATGTCCTTTTCCACCGCAGTTATAGCATTGACCCGTTGAAGTATTGCCTGGAGTCGGAGTTCGAACAATCCTTTGAACATTTGCAGTCTCATTTGTAGCATTCATTCCCTCAACAACTTCTTCTTGAACATAAGCTCGTCTATTATTTCTTCCAACATTACCAGAATTTCTGCTTTGAATATTCACCCTGTCACCTTGAACGACTGCTTGATTTCTGGTATTAGACGAAGCACGAAGACGATTGTTTGTTGGATTAGAGAAATTTTGAGTAATGGCTTTGGCAAGTAACAACATAGCAGATGCTAGGGGATCTTCAGAATGGTTGTGAACATCATCCTGCTCATACTCTTCATCATAATCAACTACAGATGAAGGATGTGTCACATAATAAGAAGAGGTGTTTCTGGAAGATGAACCCGTGTGTGCTACTAGAGCCAAAGGATCATGAGACTTTTCTAACTTCTTTGCCCTTGAAGCATTAACCAATTTCTCAAATTGCGAAAGATAATCAAAAAGATCATCGAACGAATCAACTGTCAATTGCTTAGCCAAACGAACTTGAGTCACATATTTCAACCATTCCGGTTGCAAACTATTCAGAAACTTTGTGTTAACTGAAACAGTTGGAAACTTCATGTTGTTTCGTTCCAAATCATTCATTAACTGAGCAAAACGATTGTAGACTGAAACTAGTGACTCTCCTGGTTCAGCAACAAATTGATCAAATTCATTTGTAAACCGCGTTTCTCTGTCAACTTGGTTTTGTATAGTTCCCCTCATCAAACGTTCAACACGAGCCCACATTTCCTTGGCCGTCTTACAAGAATCCACAGAATTGTAAATCTCATTAGGAATAGAAAGAAGAATCATATTCATGAGTTCCATTTCCGCATCATAGTACAATAAGTCATCTCCTTGAAGATCCTCTACTTCTTGCAACCTTGGTATTGTTGAACCTGTAGGTGTGATGTTCCTAAACACATAAGGGCCATCTTCTAGTGCTTTGAGAAGCCACTTCCGGTTTTCCCTCTTGCGATTAAGAAATCGTTTGAATCTACTCGCCCAAGGTATGTAACTACCCCTTTTAAGCATGGGTGGCCTAGTCTTAGAACCGGCATCAGCAAGGGATTGTTGGTATGTTTTGAATGTCAACATGTCTTAAGATTCAAAGATTGGATCTTTTTAGACGAATATGAGTGAGATTTGTGAGAAAATATACAAACTCGGTAACAGTAGTCAAATTCGGTAACACTGTTCACGGACAACAATTAATCTGAAAACGAATACCCTTCTCGAACAGTACACTATCAAACTCGGAAATCTTCAAATAATAAACTCGGTAAACTGCAGACTACTCAAATTCGGTAACACTATTCACTATAAACTCGATAAGCCTAAATTATTAAAATCTAACAGTTATGAATTATTAATAACCACAAATTTGATGAAACCGAATTTTATGATGACTAGATAATCCAAGTGTTCTAAAAACTCAAATTCGATGAAACCAAATTTGATTGCCAAGTTTAGTAAATCTTGAAAAACCGATATTTAACACTTTAAAACACGATAAAACCGTGAAAGGAAAGTGTAAAATGACTTGTAAAGCTTATTACCGAGTTTATGCTTAGTAAAATTCCCTATATCACAAATTCGATGGAACCGAATTTGTGAACTTAACAAACTCGATAAAACCGAATTTAATACCAAATTCCTAATAAACGACTTTTGATAGAACCAAAAGATCGAATATATCTATTACACTGATATTTCGTACTGAAATTGCTAAATTTACAAGAAAAAGTATTCTAAAACTCAAAACCACTCTACCGAGAATGCAAAGCTTCAACCGAAAATCAAAACCACACTTCCGAGAATGAAATGAACACTTCTGAGAACACAATAACGTCCAAAAACTCAAAATCACAGCCAAAATCAATCTCGAAATCTCAATAGCACCAACCAAATTTGGAAACCAGCACTTCTTGATTCTCGGTTAAACAAAATCTCGCACAAATCAAGCACTCTACTTCTCTATTGGCGATTGATACCACTTGATAGGTCACATGAATCTTGAATCAATCATATCAACATGTAAGGTTAGAGAGAATGAGGGCAAGTAAAGGGAAAATTTAAATCTTATTATGGAGGAAAAAATAAGAGTTTATTACAAGGGAATCACCCTCTAATGAAGATTAAAGGGCTATTTATAGGCAATGAGAGGGAGGCTTCCATTCCTTATTTTCCTAACTTGTCAATACTAGTCCCTAGACTTTGGTTATTATGCTATTTCTTACTTAAAGCATAATAAGCCTTATTACAAGCTATATTAAACTAAACAAAATAAAGTCTAATAACAAAATATAATAAAACCACATAATCGACACTTTTCATAAACCTAACAACCTCACCTAGACCTACTAAGCTCTAATGACTCAAATTAAGCTAACATGAAAAGCTAACAAGCACTTAAAAAGCTAAAAGACAAACTGACATAGACAAGCAATTTTAAGAGCAAATTGGCTATCTTTGAGCTAAAATGAAAACCAAATAAGCACTTAGGATAAGGTAGAAACAACAAACAGATTAAGTTTACTCTCCAAGGAACTTATAATAACTAGATTTAAGAAAATTGATTTAGAAAATAAGCTAGAAAAAGCTTTTGAAAAGGTCAGTATATACTGATTAAAATCAGTATGCACTGACTCTTATTTTTGGAAGATTGCTACTTTTAGCCTTAGAATTAAGCTAGAATAAGCTGATATGAAAACTTAAAAAGTTAAATCAGAACAAGATTTATATCTAAAGAGCTTATACTATTACTTTTAGACCCTAAAACAAGCTTGATCTAATCAAAAATTGCAATTGAAAAATGGACTTTATCTTTGAAAATGTGACTTAGGAAGTTGGATAGAATTTGACTTAAAACTCAATTGATTAATGCTCACTTATACTAACTCATTCTACTGCATAAAGGACTCAAAACAAGCATGAAATTAACACCTACAATGCACCTAATAAAGATCTAAGCAAATAAGCTGAATTACCAAGCAAGAAACTCACAGATTCAAGCCATGAATAGATTAAACCTTAAACTTGTTATTTGAACTTTAAAAAGTTATTAAAACTGACTTATAGACTAAGTTTAAGCTTGTTAAAATTGATTTGTAATCAAAAAGCTGCACAAGCAGTCTTAACTTAAGTTAAAACTGCTTGTGTCAAACACCCTTTTAAAATCTTAAAATCAATTTAAAAGCTTAAACAGATCTAATTAACCTTTGATTTTTGAAAACAGACGATAAACTAGGCATATTAATGTAAAACAAGCAAAAACCTAGAGATATTAAGCACTAGAAAATAAGCTACTCTAATAAGCTAAATTAACTCAAATTGAGACAGATTTTAAGTGGACTTAAATTAAACTATTCTAAACCATTTACTAGACTTATTAAGCTAACACTAGGCATAATAAGCAACTAAAAACAATAATAAGTAGACAATAAGCAGTAAAATAAGCTAAAATAGAAATTAGGCTAAAATGAGCAAAAGTAACACATACCTTGATCCTAGCTCAAACAAGGATCAAACAGATGCTCAAATGAGCTAATCTACAAGCTAGCTTACTAATAAGCTCAGAATAAGCCCTATAAGCCCATCCATTTCTGGCTTATCTTCCAAGTGGCTTATTCAAGGAATTTTGAGACTGTCTAAATGGAAATCTTATTCACTTGAGCTTTTAGCTAAGCTTAAGTGAATAAGCAGTAGCTTGTAAGTAGAAAGAGCTTATAGAAGCTTTATAAGTCACATGAAAACTTAATTTTAACAAAAGTGCTTAAGAGTAAAGACAGAATTTAAAACACAATTAAAAAGGTACGTGAAATTTTAGTAATTTAAAGGTGATTACAAGCTTAAAAAACAAAAATTACATAAAAGACATTAATAAGCTGAAATAAGCTAAAGCTACTACTAAGCCACTCCTACACTACCTACTCTAGATAATTATAAATGAAGAAATCCTATTCTATTTATAGAGAATCCAAGGGGTTTGGGTGTGCTTGTTGTGTGAGGAGAAACCTTTAGAGCTAATCTTGGCCTTCCATCTCTTAACCTCTACAAATCCAAATCAATCTTAGCCCTTCATTTGATCACCATGTTACACTAGCCAATCAGGATGCTTGGGATTGCCAACGTGGCTTCCCAAGTGTCAGAGGGTGTCAGACGTTAGCTTCTAGAAGCAATTGAGAGCGTGGGATTGGGTGAAAGGGGATTTACCCTGCGTTATATGATACAGTGAAAATGGGAGGGAAAAAGGGACGAAGGGTGTACAGTAACATTGACCCCAAATGTTTATATTTGTTGACTTTTGACCGGGTATTTGGGATTGGGCTTTTTGTTATAATTTTGGGCCGGGAAGTAGATTATAGGAAATGGATTTGGACTTTGTTTTAATTCAGGACTTATATTTTAAGACTTATATAGGTAACATGTTAATGGGCTGACCCGACCCAATAAAATGGGAACGGGTTGGCCCATTAAGGATGTATACGCCTTCGGCTTCGATTTCTCGTACTCTTTCCATTCCCGTGCTTGGTTTTGTCCGTTTTGCTTTGTTTTTGTCCTTTTGTGCAATATTCGTTACCTGCAAGACACAATTCACAATACAAACGAATACAATGCATTATTCTGTATTTATTGGTCATTATTGGTCTTTTTAGCTCGTTTTATTAGGTAAAAGGTATGTGTATTTAAGCACATTCCAATTACCTGTATCAATAGCTGATCTTGGAGGAACAAAGATTGATCTGAGATATAGTAATGCAAGTTCAATCCGAATTGATCCTGATTGCAACCTGTTTTTTGGGTTTTGTTATAAAGATAGATGTAGTACCTATCAGTATTGTAGCTTCAAAACTTCATAGAAAACTTGTATCAATAGCTAATCTTAGAAGAACTAAGATTGATCTTTGCATTCACGCTCTTTTTCTACATCTTTGTCTTTTAGAATGTTGTAGTAATCTTAGTAGCTCTATTCATATTTATTTAGGTTTTACAAAAGTCAGCTGATTACATCTCTTTTAAATTTAAATCAGGAAATGGCAAGGATGGAAAAATAACACCAATTAGCGAGGTGGATCCTATGTTAGATGACATATCAATTCAAGGCAGATGTATATCGTTATGGCATTCACACAGGATGAATGTTGCGCATGATCCTTACAGTCTTGATCTCGTGCTACAAGATGCCCATGTAATTACATACATTTTTTGTTTAATGTTTCATTACATGTAAAATATTGTTACTAACTATTATTTATTTTAAAAATGCAGAACACAAGAATACATGTCTATATAAAAAAGGAGTTTATGTTTAGGTTTGAACCATTATTTGAAGTTGGCCAATGTTACATTCTGTCTAATTTTGGGATTGCTGAGAATAGTGGAAGACTTCCACTTTTACCCCATAGATACAAGATTAGCTTTTACAAGTGTACTATTATCCACCGTATTGAGCCTTTTGACAACAATACTAATGGGTTTATCCTTGAGCCATTTAACCATTTGTTGGATCTTGAACATCACCAATACTATGAAAATGATGCTGTAGGTATGTATCTAAATCTAATTTTTTCTTTTACCTTTTATATAGATACAAAGGATTAACAAAAATTTTCACACTGTTTGCAAATAACATTTTGTTAATAGACGTGATTGGTTCAGTTGTTGGTATCGGTGACATTGTCCCCGTTATGTCTCCTGCCGGGAAAAAAATACGTAGGACAATCATTGTAGAGGATGTTGAGTAAGTATAAATACAACCAATCATTTATTATTTAATATAAACAATTTTGAAACCTAATAATGAATTCATAAATGTTATAGTGGTAGTCGTCTAGACTTGACATTTTGGGATACTTGGGCGAGTATGTGGGATCAATATGCAACCAAGCGTGACACGATCAAGCATTTGGTTATTATTCTGCAGCTAGGCAAAGTGAAATATTGGGACGGTAGGTATTAAAAATACGTATATACATACAATAAACGTATTTACATTAATTTTTGAAAGGTACTCATTATAATAATTCATTTTATACAGGAATTCTTGTCATTCATAATGCCCTATTTGGTACTAAGATTTTTATTAATCGAAACATCCCAAAAATTGCAGCTTTCAAAAAAAGGTAATTTCGAGTTGACATAATATTTATTTTAAAGTATTTATTTATAGAAGCACTTACGTTGGCATAAATTAAAACATTACATCAGGGTTCAAGAACATGATGGTTATGAAGCTAATCACGTGAAGATTGAATTGTTTACACCTGAAGTTAAGGTTGTTTCCATAGCTGAGTTTTTCCATGGGGCCATAAACAGGATGGTCGGAGGCATACGTGATTCTGAGCCGGTTTGTTACTCATCCTAATTTGTTTAGAATCATAAAAATATATTTATTAAAGTTTTAAAATTATATTTAACATGCATATTATGTATTTCTAAATACAGGATTCCCACTGTATTGTTTATGCAAGGATTCATAAAATCTACAAGGAACATGGTTGGGCGTACACTGCTTGCAAAAATTGCAACAAAAAAGTGGATATCCTCCCCCGGCAAAATTGACCACCAGTTTATGTATGTGAAGAACATGGAACTGTACAACCTGCATCTAGGTAACCATCCTATTTTGTTAAACTATTACATATTTAATAACATTTATTCCTGTTTTTATTAAGTATGTGACATATTTTTACTTTTATACGATTTAGGTTTAAGGTTATAGTTAGAGTCATTGACAAGTCAGGTTCTGCACCTTTGTTGTTTTTCAACAACAATTTTGTCAAAATTTCTGGACATACTGCGTGGGAATTGATTGAAAAATATAACATGGACCCAGATGAATATTGGCCTGAAGAGTTGGATAATATAGTAGGAAAGAAATATCTGTTTAAGCTATTCTATTCGAAATACAATGTGGCAAAGAATAATCACATGTACCGTTGTGATTCATTCTCCGAAGATGTAGAACTAATCAACCACTTCAAGAATGACTTCAAAGATACTGAAACAGATGATGAGGTATGGCATTCTTGATTTTTTATTTTGTTAATATTACTCAAAATCACCAACTACAATATATGTAACTGGAATGTTTTGGTTATTTTCACGAATCAAGTGATGATTTGGCACAATCTATTACTAAGGAAAATAATGCCACCAATGAGGACTCAACCGATGAACATGATTCAGATATGCATACAGCTTCTAAGACAAGGGATTCAACAACCAGTGTAGAGGGTTCAAGCTCAAAGAAGAGGAAACTAATCATTGATCTTGATGAAGTTAAAAGTGAGCCCGGAGAAGGTAACATATCAAAGGCTCATGAATTGGTTGCAGTGAAGATTGAACCAGAAGATTAATTTCTATCATAAAACTCCATGGTTTTTATTTGTTTAATTTAAGTTTATCTTAAGTTGAAAACAATGTTTATTTACTCTCTTTAGGTACTTTTGGTTACATTCTCAAAAAAATTGAATTTTTTATTAATTTGTTTTAGGGGTTTTAACATGGGGATGAATTTTTGTTTTTTACTTGAGCATGTTATTCATTTATCATGGTTCTTTAATGTGGATTTCTGGTTTTATAGTCATGATGTAATTCTTTGCTTAATTAGAGATTTTAAAAAATAGGGTTTCCTACTTTTAGTTTATCTACATGCTATCGACATTTATGTTGTACAGGTGTGTTTGTTTTTATGATTTGTTCCATTGTGCTGCAACATTAATCTACCATTTTGCTTAAAGAACTTTTGTCTAAGCAATATTAGTTTTCACTTCTTAAATCCTAAATACAAAGAGATTACTCTTATAAGCAGAAGTATAACACCAGCTTAGGCAACTGCAGTAACATACATGATTAACCTAACTATATGTTATAAAGATAGGTGTAGTACCTATTAGTATAAGCTTCAAAAGTTAATAGAAAATCTGTATCAATAGCTGATCATAGAGGAACTAAGATTGAACTGAGATGTAGTAATGAGTTACGCGGTTTCTCATGGTGTATAGCTAAACATATCAACTGAAAAAGATTTTAACATTATCTAACTACGACAATGTTTATACGTTTTGATTGATCCTGAGTGGAACATGTTTTTTAGGATGGTAAAGTGTAATTAAAGGATATTCATGACGAAATTGGCCATGTAAAAATTACTATATTAGCTCTATTATTTTAAGCAAACAAAATTTTCTTTACAATAATTTGTATTTATTCACACTGCAGGGTCAAACAGGTCATACATTAGTACTTGAAATGTGATTTTGTTCGCAACGTAATGTTACTTTGTATTCCAAAGAAAAAACTAAGCTCACATATCATTCAACACTGAAACAAAAACTTATATAGTAATATAGGTATAACTGATAAAGTGAAATTCAAACAAACATGATACTAAAACAATCTGCATTCCTCACAGCAGGTTGAACCTCATTTGAGTGTGATAGCTTAGAGCCTTGGACCCATTTTTGAAAAATACCCTATTAAGAGTTTACAACCATTACCAACCCGACTATCTTGCAAATTGCAACCTATTGTAAATGGTGTTTTGGATTGGCTCAGCTTGTCTCTTTTTAGTATTGATTGCAATTCTTGGTGTTTAAGGTGGATGCTGTTGTCTATGTGCCTTGTGTAAGATGGAATGATCAACTATCCCTTTTTCTAAAATTGGTTGTATCACAGCTGACATACGCATTAGTACTCTTTTTTGGCCGTTACAGCCTTGCGATAATATCTACCAATCTGTTAATACAAAATACATAAATGAGATACATGTGTATATAGAACACAGTAACACCAATAAATGTAACAAAAAAGAGGTGTACTACATGCGCTTGAGGCTTCTAGTGAGTATATGTATGTACCATAACATATATAACTTTTGGTTTAGTAGCCATGAGTATATCAACTGATTCTACCTTGAATATATTAAGCATTACTTAAAAAAAGGGAATTATTAGAGTGGTATCACAAACATGTTTAGAAACATGATTAAAATAATTGCATGATACCATGGTATCTACAAATGAGAATCAAAACCCAAACAAAAAACTAAGAAGATGTTTTTAGCGGTTTAGTATACAAGTTTACAAAAACCTAAAGAATATAGAAATTTCCTGCACATGAATAAAATAATTTATCTACAATGCCAGATATGAACTACAACACTACAGACTTTTATATTAAAAAATGTAACATACTGTACTTAGATTACATGGACGTATATTTAATTACAGTTATTATTATTAGATTGTTAAAAATAATGTGTTGACTTGAAAAGAAAGAAATATGAAGATATGTTTTATAAATATAAAGATAAACATGAAAATACCTACATTTTTTATATTTAAAATTTAAAACCACAAAAACCACCAAGATACATTAAGAATCCTTAAAAAATATCAAGATAATCATGTAGATATTATCTTTATGGCCCAAAAAGATATATTTTAAAAAAACAATGCAAATCTTGGAAAGCATAATTTATATGTATAAATACACACATTCGCAATATTCTACCTCCACAAATTAGGTCGACTAAACACCAAGTACTAGTGATTCAAAACAAACCACCGATCAAAGAATGAAACATATCCACGTCATAGTGTTATCAGATGATGATTCGGTAATCCTCAGACTATATTTTATTTAGAGAAATCTGCAAATATGCTCCCTGTGGTTTCCCAAATTTGCAGATTTGCTCCCCAACTTCACGAAAGTGCAGGCGGCCTCCCCAAAATGAAACTTGTGTCGCATTCATGCTCCCTAGCAGGGAGCACGAGTGCAATGGAAGTTTCAATTCCCATTGCATTCGTGCTCCCTGGCAGGGAGCACGAGTGCAATGAATGTTTCAAACTGGGGAGGCCACCTGCACTTTCGTGAAGTTGGGGAGTAAGTCTGCAATTTTTGCAAACCACAAGGAGCATATTTGCACTTTTCTCTTTTATTTATTTACTTTATATTTAATTAACGTAGAACCTTTGATTTTATCTATGTTATATAATATTCAGGATGCTCCCATGACAATAAAACATCGAAGGCTTGTAAAGAATGGTGCCACTGTAAAGAAGAATTATGTTCAGGTGGTTTCTTTTAATATTAAGAATGTCTAACTTTAGCACATATAAATATATTATGCAATTTGTTTATCAATATCAGTAACATACAACATAATTGAAACTGTAGTGGTATGTTATTTACAAAGTTTCATGTATATATTTGTAGGGTGAAACGAACAAAAGAGGGTCGAATGAAACAAGATATCAAAGAATGAAAAAAACCCCTATAATTGTCATATCAGATGATGACGATGATGAACTGGCAACAATTATACTTCATATTTAGTAACCACTTATCATGACCTACATGTATTATCTATTGTTTTACTTATAGGATGAACCCAAGCTCAAAAACATCACACAATTTTGAAGAAGGGAAAAATTGCCCACAACAATGATGTTTAGATGAATTTTTTAGACAATAAGAAAGCGTTACCAATTACTAATAAGAAAGCATATGGAAAAGAAATTCAAAAGATTGATAATTTAGTACAAACCTGATTAATCTTTATTCCACTTAATTACTTTATTTTAATAACAAGCATGTCAGTAATTTAGGTTTAAATAACTTTCTTCAGCAGTAGCATTTTTACCAGTTGGGTTTAATACTGGTAAAAAGGAATGCCCATGTTTGGATTCAAAAACACCTACAAAGAATCTCATTGACGAACCAACGGATGAGGAGTTTTAGGAATCTGTTGATCTTAATGAAGACTTTATCAATTTATTTGATGAGGAAGCTAATGTTGGGAATTAAATGTGTTTATACATAGTACTGCCAAGCCAAGAGTTAGTACTGCTCAAGTTACAACTGCCAGTATTAACTAGTTAAAAATGCTAAAAGAAAGTTAGTACTGCCAATACTAACTTAATACTACTAAAGGACTTAAGACTACTGCATAAAGATTAAAGACTGCTAAAGAGATAAAGACGTGTCAAGAGATTTGTATTGACTTATTCATAGTATATTCTATATAGTTAGAAAGATATGTATAAGTTTAACATTATAGAAGATTTATAGTTATCTTGCAAAGGACTCCTTAGTGTATAAAAGGAGATCCTAGGTTATGGTTTTGTATATACAATAGTCATAGACGTTTTGATACATAGCTTCAAGGTTGTAACCCCTAGTACTACACAGAGTACTCGTATTATTCATAATAATAATATTAGAGCTTTTCAGTTATATCATTGTTCTTAAAGTTTACTGTTTCATTAACATTCTTCTAAGTATTAAAGAGTAGATTCCGCATACTCTTTAGTATTCATAAAGTTTCTACCATAGTTGTTTTAGATTTATCCAAAGTAACTTAACCTTTACAAGCTAAAGAATAGATCTTAAGTTGGGATCAACAAGTGGTATCAGAGCTTGTGTTCTGAAACTTTGATCTTGAAGAAACTAACAAGAAGAACTTTTTACTCATAAGGAAGAGATGGATCTAGAAACTGCTCAAATCACTACTACTGCAAAGTTTCTCACTCTCAAACAGGGTAAATATGATATGTGAAGGCTAAGGATTGAGCAATAATTTCAAGTACAAGACTATGCTCTATGGGATGTCATAGAGAATAGAAACTCATTCAAACCTGCAGCTAAAACAACAATAAATGTTTATGGTACTTCAACTACACTAATACCAGGTTATGTAACTACTGAAGAAAATGTTTAAAAGAAGAATGATATAAAGGCAAGAAGTATGTTACTGATGACACTTCCTAATGAACATCTAATGACCTTTAATCAGTACAAAGATGCTAAGACTTTTTTGATGCTATACAAACAAGATTTGATGGTAATGAAGTCACAAAGAAGACTCAAAAGACTCTCCTGAAGCAAATGTATGAGAACTTTAATGCTCCAAGCACAGAGTCTCTTGACT
>BQNB010108498.1:8240-22942 GCA_026074375.1 Tanacetum coccineum
ATCATTAATGATGTTTTAATGAAAACTACAAGATTAGAAACCCTAGGACATGTTTTGATGAAAAGGATTGGTAAGAATTAGGGTTTATAGATCTTAGTGTTTCTGTCCAGAATTTTGGGTCGTGTTCATCGGGGTATAACTCGGTGATAAAATTGGGTTTTGACATGATTCTTGAGCCTAAAATTAAATTCAATGAGTCTAATTTATGTTAAAGTTGAGTTCATATTTTTTGGAGGTCGGGAAGGTCGATTTTTAGCCTTTATAAAATTAGGTGTCAAAACTAGAAATTCTGTCCGAAAAATTCTGTAGTAGTATTTGATTTTTAGTTCACAAACCGTAAGGAGTTAGACTCTAATTTTCTAGCTGGTAAATATTCATGATATTAGCTCCATCCCTGATGTTTTTGAGATTTTTTTGAGTTGTCTAAGTAGGGTTTTTACGCATGAACCTTTTGAAGGTTCTGACATGTCACTTTCGGGGTCAGTTTTGGTAGCAAGGGTTGGAAGGGTATTTAAACATGGTAATAAAATCCACTAAAATTCATAGACATATTAGACACATATGGGAACCTCTATGATTTTTGGTAGAATTTTAGAAGCTTATTTAATGGGTCTATAAAATCGAATAACTAAACCTATAAAAGTTGGCAAATTCTAAAAATTTAGAAAACCCCAATTAGGTCGCTTAAGGTCTATATATGGTAAGATCAAGCAATGAGCTTATAAAATAAGATAGATAATGATATGTAATCATGAATTTTTGTAGATTCGGTGAAGAGAGGGTGATCTCTTGCTTTTGTGTTCTTTCTCTCTGTTGCGTGTTTGTTAAGGTACAAATATTTCATCCTTTTATTAAGGACATCTCATGACTTGATTCTCATTTGTTTAGCTACTTGATTCATTTGATATTCATTTGATACTCCGTTTGATTTGTTATCCGTTCTCTTGATTTCATTTAATTTTCATTGATATTTGTATTCATGATTCCTTTTATCCTTGTTTTAAAATTTCGTATGATATTAGATTCATTATCTTGATTAGATTTTTTGCTTAAATCTTTGCCCGAGCTATTTGAACTAGTCATGGAGGTACCATGACCATGTCATTGATGCACCAATAGCATGACACTATCTGTAGCGGTGTGATTGGTCCACATCATTCCTTTTTGAATGATGGCCTTTGATTATTATTAGCTCACATATGTATGTATACTCTCTATTGTACTTGTGTATATGGATATGACTTTGTTTTGCAGGGAGCGTATGGATGCATCCTAGGTACTTTGTTTCATTCAGTTCAGGTGAATGGTTGTGTAGGTGCTATATACCCTATATCACATTTGGTACATTAGGAGTTACTTGCCTTGTACATTTGATTATGTGACTATATATATGTTTAGGGTCTATTCATGTATCATGTTTAGACATTTATCTGAGCTCGTGGGCATTCCTTTGTTGTTCTTGATTCTTATTCATTTGATTCGTATTTCGTATGATATTTGTTTAGCAGATTCTCATGATACGTCTCATTCATTCTTTTGTCTTATTACCTTATTATAATTATATCTGTTCACTGAGCGTTAGCTTAGCCGCATTTTCTTTTCCTGCGGCAGGTAATAAGCGGGAAGCTGTGATTTAAGTGTTGAGAGTAGGAAGCTTTTAGAGGACCGATCCTTGATAGATTCCCTTGTTTGGATTTATGTTTAAGACTTATTTCGTTTGAAGATCTCTTTTCATTTAGACTTTATTGGAATTTAATACTTCTGGAAGTCATTTTGTATCATGACTTAGTATTTTTATTTAATAAAGTCTTCCGCTTACGTTTATATGTTCTGATATGACACCATAATGTGACTCTTGGTCTCTTTATCGGAGCAGGATGTTACAATTATGGCATCAGAGCCAGGTTCCGCCCTGTAGAACCTAGGTTATGACCTGTGAGGATTGGGTAGACATTAGGTTTCCTTTTGATATGATCGCTTCCTTTCGTATTTTGATCTTAACTCTAAGTTGTCTTCGCTGTTTCATTTGCTGCTAAGGGGCAAGTATTTTCTTTGACCAAGGATCAGGCAGCTAACTCTTCAGGTACCGTTTCAGGAACTCTCTTCTTTAACGGTCGTGCTGTTTTTGTCTTATTTGATACGGGTGCAACACATTCTGTGGTTTCTGTTTCATTTACTAAACACATTAGCATCTCCCCTACGCTACTTAATTATACCTTATCGATATCTACGACTATGAAAAGTCTAGTGATCATTGACCACAGATATCAGAACTGTCCGCTTCGATTTCATGATAAGATGCGTTCTGCTAATCTGTTTCCTCTGGATATGAATGATTTTGATATTAAATTCTAGGCATGGGTTGGTTGACTAAACATCGCCCCGCTATCGTTTGTCATACCAATCGTGTCATCTTTGGTGATCTGGATAACCCTGAATTCATCTACCTATATTAAATATCGAGGACGAAAATTTCTTTTTAGAGGGGAAGAGTTGTAAAACCCAAAAATTTGGTTTAAATTTTTATTTCACCATTTTGAATATAACCTAAGTTTGAATAATAAGTCTTTAACATTAAAAATCTAAGTTATAATTATTTGTGTATTATTAATTTATCACATAAGATATGTAGTTTTTTTTAGAAAAAAATATATAATTTTCCTAATTTATGTATAAAAATCCCCCCTCCCTTGGAATTATTAGATATTTTGTTTCCTTTTTGCAAAACCTCTTTTTAGTATTAAGTGTAAAAGGATTAAGGAAAATCTTTTGAAATCTTCTAAAAAGAATAGGAAATTTTTGTCCCCCTCTCCTCTCTATATATATGGCCGGTTCTATCCCTGATCGTAGCAATTCTATACACGTATTAATAAAATATAGTATAGAAAATTACCAAACTATCATTGAGGACAAAGGTCGTAAGGAAAATTCTCACAAATATATATATTATATTATACGTATATTAATCGGGAAGTATGATTCCCGGGTCGTTATTCCCCAACGATTTATGAAATTGAAACTACGTTTGTTGTTTGGACAATGATTTGAATTGGTTCAGAGATGATTTGTTTTCTAAAATCCTAAAAGTAAGCAAATTAAAGGACAATTAAACCTAACTTTAATAACGGGAAATTAAACTTTAACTAAAAACGCAAAATGGGAACTCTAAATGGTAATTAAAAACCCTAAATTTCCAAAATTAAACCTAAAATAATTTTTTATCTTTTAATAGACTCTAATTGACTAAAAAGTAAGTTTAAAGCAAACTAGAACAAAAACGGAATTAAAATGAGCTTTAAAACACGAAAAACGTGAACGGGAACGAATCCCGTTCTTTAAAAAAATGAAATTTTGCAAATTAAACCCTACGGAAGCAAAACTATTTTTCCTAGGAACTATATGAATAAAGAAAATTTTCTAAAAAAGAATTATATTTTTTTGATTAATTTTCTATTTTTTATGATTTTTTAAAGTTTTTAATAAAAATAAATGTTTAAAAATACTAAACTTAATATAAAAATTCTGAATTTTTTTTATAGAAAGTAACTTGAACTAATAGGAATCTAAGAAAAATAAGCTTGGTTACACAGCTTATCGAATAAGCTGTGTAATAAGCTTAAACAGCTTATTAAACTAAAATGACAAAATGTATATAAATAATAAATTTTGTAAACATAGAATGAAAATGACCCCAGGGCACGTTGGTGAGAGGTGTGTGGTGTTGTGTTGGTATAAAGGTTGAGGATGTTGAGGTCGGGGGTTCGAGCCTTTCTCACCCTCGATTTCCATCTTCCTTTTTTTTATATTTTTGAAAACTTATAAAAACAAAGTTGTAGACAAGCTAAAAATAAACACTTTTACTAAAAGAAATTATTTTTGAAAAGCCCTAGATAAGCTGTAAAACAGCTGAAAACATGATATACACTACTTAGCTTTATTTTTGGTTTTTTAGAAAACTTTATAAGCTACAAAACTAAATAAGCTGATGACAAAGAACTATAAGCTAATTTCCTACCTAACCTTACCCTAATAAGCTGAAAATGACAGAAATAAGCACTAAAATATAAGCCATAAGCAGAAAAATCACAATAAGCACTTATGCAAACTTTGAAACCAAACAGACTCTAAGCAAATTTTGAGCTTATTTCTCAGCTATCAAATTAACTTATTATGAAATGAAACTTATATTTTCTGAAAACTTGACTTAAGGGCTACTAGAAAATGCTTTTTGAAAAGACTTTGGAAAAGGAGAGCGTATAGAAAAAAGCTTTTGAAAACAGACTTTATTAGTCAATATAAACTCACTTTCCTTTTTGAACTTAAAAGACAAACTGCTATTTTAGAAGCTAAAAACAGATAAGCTAATTAACTTTTTAATTAAAACCAATTTGAAACAGATAAGCTATGGACCCTAATCTACTTGAAATCCAAAAATCAAATCCTAAAAGCTACTTTTACTAACTGAAAACTTATCATGAAAATTGCCTTTTTGTCTTTTAGAACTGCTGATGCAGTTGACATGTATATGACCACAATTTAATTCCTATTATGCAGACCTAATGAACTAAATTTAACACTCATAAAACTCAAAACTAAAACTAATAACACCTAATGCAAATACTAGAAATGATTTGAGCTTATAATGCAAGCTAAACCTAACAGACTTGAACACATACTAAACCAGCCTATGAAAACCTAAATAATTCTAATCTTAACTAAATAATCTAGCTTAAACAAACTTAATGATGAGAATTAAATCAAAGTCACAAGACCAAATGGCCACTAACAGTTTTACCTTATGGTTAAAACTGCTATGCCAAACACTCCTTTAAAAACCTTCAAACTCATCCTAGCTTATGAAAAAGAGATTTAGCATTCAAAACTCAAATACCAGATGACTAACAACTTTTAACAACCTTATTAAGCATTAATCAACAAGTCAGTAGTAGTATTTGATTTTTAATTCTCAAACCGTAAGGAGTTAGCCTCTAAAATTTGATTTGGTAAATCTTCATGATATTAGCTACATCCATGATGTTTTTCAGAATTTTATGAGTTGTCTAAGTAGGGTTTTTCGTGTGAACTTTTCGAAGGTTCTAACAGGTCACTTTTGGGGTCAGTTTTGGTAGCAAGGGTTGGAAGGGTATTTAAACATGGTAATAAAATCCACTAAAATTCATAGACATACTAGACACATATGGGAACCTCTGTGATTTTTGGTAGAATTTTTAGAGGTTGTTTAATAGGTCTATAAAATTGGAAACCAACACTTAAAAAGTTGGCAGATTATGAGAATTTAGAAAACCCTAATTAGGTCACTTAAGGTCTATATATATATTTGGTAAGATCAAGTAGTGAGCTTATAAAATAAGATAGATAATGATATGTAATCATGGATTCTTGTAGATTCGGTGATGAGAGGGTGATCTCTTGCTTTTGTGTTCTTTCTCTCCGTTCCATGTTTGTTAAGGTACAAATATTCCGTCCTTTAAGGACACCTCATGACTTGATTCTTATTTGTTTTAGCTACTTTGATTCATTTGATATTCTGTCTGATTTGTTATCCGTACTCATGATTCATTTGATATTCATTGATATTCTGTTTGATTTGATATTCGCATTCATGATTCCTTTGATCCTTGTTTGAATATGATATTAGATTTGTTATCTTGATTGGATTATTGGTAATTTGTTCAGTTATATTCTTGCTTAAATCTTTGCCCGAGCTATTTGAACTAGTCATGGAGGTACCATGACCATGTCATTGATGCACCAATGGCATGACACTATCTGTGGCGGTGTGATTAGTCCACGACGTTTCCTTTTTGAATGATGTCCTTTGATTATTATTAGCTCACATATGTATGTATACTCGTCATTGTACTTGTGTATATGGATATGACTTTGTTTTGCAGGGAGCGTATGGATGCATCCTAGGTACTTTGTTCCGTTCAGTTCAGGTGAATGGTTGTGTGTGTGCTATACACCCCATATCACATTTGGTACATCAGGAGTTGCTTGCCTGTGTACATTTGATTATGTGACTATATATCTGTTTAGGGTCTATTCATGTATCATGTTTAGACATTTATCTGAGCTCGTGGGCATTCCTTTGTTGTTCTTGATTCTTATTCATTCAATTCGTATTTCGTATGATATTTTTTTAGCAAGTTCTCATGATTCGTTTCATTCATTCTTTTGTCTTTTTCCTTCATTATTATTATATCTGATCACTGAGCGTTAGCTCAGCCGCATTTTCTTTTCCTGTGGCAGGTAATAAGCTGGAAGCTGAGATTTGAGTGTTGAGAGTAGGAAGCTTTTAGAAGACCGACCTTTGATAGATTCTCCATTGTTTTGGATTTATGTTTAAGACCCTTTCATTTGAAGATTTCTTCTATTTAGACTTTGTTAGAATTTAATACTTTTGGAAGTCATTTTGTTTCATGACATAGGGTGTTTTGGGCTTGGTTATAAGGGTGTGTTATAAAGATAACGACCGTTATCTCTTATATTATAAAGAGATAACGATGTTAGGGTTTAAGGACTTTTGGTGAAATTAGTGATTAACATTTAGGGCATTTTGGGTATTTTGAGGATTTTGTCTTTTTGAGTTTGACCAGAGTTGACTTGTTGACCAATGGTTGACCTTTTGACCCTTCTTGCTATCAAATCCCCGGCTCTTGTGCACTCAATCTCGTTCGCTAGTGTCCGTGTTATCCATTTTGAACCGTTTTCCTTCTTGAGATTTTTGCAATATCCGTACCTACACAATCATAAAGATAAAACAAGCAATATATAAGCATTTTATGCACAATTTTATCTTTTTAGGGACATTTTTGGTATACAAATGTTATGTGTATCCTCACATATCAATCCTCACACACATCATCCCAATTCATGTATAACACTTAGAATAGGTATTATTGGGGTTAAAGGCTTGCCAAACCTTTGATCCAAACCTCCCTTGGTAACACAATCATCACAACAAGAAGAATCAAAGTTAGGAGGAGTTCTTGAAGAATTTGGTTGAACTTGCTTGATGTTCATCCATATTTCTAGATTTTAATCCATCCAATGAGGTGTTAGTGAAGTGTAATTTGAATCTATAAGCGATTGTGACAGAATTGTTCATAGTTTCCGGGTTTTGCTTTGAATATAATAAAGTGTTCTTGGGAATTCATGTAAATCACCATCATCTTGCTCTTGGAGTTTGTAAGAACTTGTTTATCCTTTAATATGATTATTATTGAATTGTGTTGATTCATAATGTTCTTTATTATAACTTCGTTGATTATGAGTAGTAATCTTATGTTTGAGTTTGGGCGATAGTTAACTTGATATAGATTTTTGGATATGAGTTTTATTGAATGGTAGAACATATTTTATATAAGAAACTAGGCCGAAAGTTTCTTTATACAAACTATCAATCCATCTAATATATTGGCTAAATAACTTATAAAGTCCGAAAGGAGTTGTTTTATTAATCTATATAATCACTAATAATATTTTAAAGGCGAAAGATTTATAACTTTGATAACTCTATTTCCTAAAACTTATAAAACACTATTCCAACACCTCATCTATCTAAGTGATCATTGCTAAACAAACATACTTTATTCTTTTTTTTTTTGGTCTGAATAATCTTTTTATCGCTTTCGTTTAACATTTTGATATACAAAGATGTGATAAATTTGAGCCGTAAACCAATCTTATTACCTTAGCACCATAAATTCAAACTGTGAAAACTTCAATTATCATGGAACACGTGACTTACCTAAAGCTATACTTAGACACGAACGGTATACTTCCCGAGTGTTTTTGTTTTATTAAAAAGTATTTTTCTAGTATTATAAATTTAAAGCTTAGAAAACACACATCAGTGTTCTCATTTACCACCACCTGATCTTCATCGTCATGAGGCATGGTGTTCTCATTTACAGGTATGTGACACAACCATCCATTATCTTGGAAGTTACTCATCATCATTATATGCAATGTTATCTACACATAGAGTGATAATGTTCGTGTCATAAGGAAATATCTTTTTCCAAAAAATCAGCAACACGTGACCAAAAAATTGCTAGCGTCTATAGTCAAAAAACTCCACCCTTTTTGCCCATATGGGTACCCGACAAAAACAATGGGGGGGGGGGTTTTAACTACGGCTGGCAAACTTATCCCCTGTTTTTGTATGTGCGTAACACAAACAACCGATTGTACGCAGGTGATTATATGGTGGTTCTACATTATGAAGAACTATGTATGGATTTTCACCATTTAAAATATCGGAAGGAGTATGTTAATAAGATAGGCCGGCATGCAAAATACACCTCGCCCGCAAATATCAATAGGAAGAGAACTTTGTAATCTTAGTGCACGAGCAACATTTAAGATATGTCGATGTTTTTGTTCAACTCGACCATTTTATTGAGGTGTACCCACACATGATGTTTGGAATATGATCCCTTCATCAATAAAAAATTGTTTCATACAAGTAAATTCGGTTCCATTATCACTTCGAACAATTTTAACATGTTTGTTAAATTGTCTTTTAACCATGGCTAAAAACATCTTCATACTTTCGAAAACTTCAGAGTTGTGTACAAGCAAATACACCCAAACAGAGTGAGAAAAATCATCAACAATTATTAAGAAATACGATGCACCACAAGACGAGGTTGTTTTATATGGTCCCCACAAATCACAATGAATAAGCTCAAATATAGATGCTACTTTATTATCACTAACCAGAAATTTTTCACAAGATTGTTTTGCACGATGATACACATCACAACTTTGACTTACTTCTCTATCCTTTTTATTTAGGTTTACCTATACAATTTCCTTCATCTAATAGTTATGGGACAGAAAGCAAATTACAAATTAACCCATGTACATATAAAACATTTCTTAAAACAAAACCATTATCAAAACAAACATCTCCTTCTTTTTTTAGCCATAGCTATATTGCCATCAGGTAGCTCGACAAGCCATTAGACTATATCCTTTAAGTAGGAGAGGTCTTCTATTATACCTGTCATATGGTGTGATGCCCCTAAATCAATAATCCAAAAGTATTTACCATTAATTTTTTTAATAGAACCTGATTGGTTCTTTAACATTTTGAGTAGCGTTTCCCATTGTTTTGGGTTTAGACCTAGAAGCGGGATAACATTAGTATCATTCATTCCATTGTTGGTTTGCAATGCCTCTTTTGGCGTTGTTGGTCTGTCATCTTTCTCCATGTGTCCATTTTCTTAATCGCAATTTCTTTTTTTTCTTTTAGGGATTGTATCAAGGCTCTGGTACCATGATAAATTTCTTGTTTTCTGTCTCTCATTGATCACCCAAAAAGGGGTATTTATACAAGAACTTTAGCTTAAATTCTAAGCCACTTAATTCTAGAATTATGATAAATAAGGTAACTAGATAATAGACTAATATCAAATCCCATAATATGAGATTTGATATATCTTCACTTAATACTCCTTATGAAATATAGGATGATACATTGAACAGTAGATTTAACTATCAACACAGACAAGCAACAGATCAAAATTTGAAAGGCCTTGTGACTGTCGGCCAGATGTTAATAGAGAAACCTGTTTCTCGGGTGAACTTTGATACCGGGGTGTTTGAAGCACTCCCAGATGGTGGTACCAACTGTGAAGCATTGAAAAAGTATGCATGTAATTAACTTAAATAGACTTGCTACCCTTTGATGAGTAGTAGTCTGGTAATCTGGTATTAATGATTTGTTTTATTTTTTTTTTTGCAAATACAGGTTCGCGAAAGAACTCTTAGATGAACAAAAACAATGGGAGTGCTTAATATGAAAGTGGGAGTCTTCTGGTGAAAAAGTTATAAGGAATCATCCAAAATAATTGTCTTGCAAGTTTTACGTGTCATATCATTAGGTGACAAGTTGTAATAAACATTTGACGTATCTAGCTCATTAAAATTTAAGTTCGATTTCTATATGTATCTGGAATAATTATAAACTCATCCGTTAATTATACAAACTCTTTACTCTCGGTTTTTTGTTGGGCGATTGCTTTAAATTATGTTAGACCAGCAAATGGGTCGGACACACATAGCACAGTTTAATTGGTACATACTTTATTTTTGAATTTAGGATCCCGGCCTAATCAAATATCCAAAATGGTAAGTATAGGTTCAAGTTTTGCTTATCATATCTAAACAATCGAACATGCACAATCGAAGTGATCATTTGTTTTTTGTTTAAGGGTGTACGTTTTTTTTAATAGTCAGGATGCGCATTGAAATTATATTGAAAATCTTGAAGTTGATAAGGCATTCAAGATGATGAGTGAAAACAGTGAAACATAGACTTAGTGTTAAATAATTCATATCAATTCACTACAACAAAAGGACCTTTGGGCACGGGGACTTCTTAGCAACGACAAGGTGCTACAGGTCCCATTTTCAACACTGGTTTTGTTACAAGTTTGAGTGGGTATCCAGGGGGGAAGGGGGGGTGGGGGGGGGGGAGGGGGGGCGGGGGGGGGGGGGGGGGGGGGGTGGGGGGAGGCGCACAGGCGATGACACATGTCGTCGTTGAATGTGTATAATAAATAAATAGTACGGAGTAATAGTTTTTATATTATATAATCTTTTTTATTAAAAAAAGATAATTTACCTCACCCAAAAAATATTTAACGAGCTAAAAGTATATATAAATTTAATAATATTTATTTTTAAGATTAAATAATTTATTTCATTAAAAAGCATTAATATAAAATTAAATACTATTTTTATGAATAGGTATATACCTTTAGTGTCGACAAGTATTGTCGCTAAATGTATATATCAATTAATATTAATTTAAATTTATATATAATTGTTAAAATTAATTTTTAAAGAATATAATACTTAGTTTTTTATTGACAAAAGTAATATTATAATTAATAAATTATAAAAATTATTTTGGTTGTTAAAATGTGTTTAAGTTGTAAAGGTAGTTAATTATATATCATCAATACTTTTGTATACGTACGTGTGTCAATTAAAAGACGTTCTTTCATATATGCATTATCATGAAGTAGTTAAGTTGGATCATAAACATAACTCAACTTATGTTAGGATTCATAACACACCTAATAACATTTGACACTATTCAAGCTACCTATATGATATCATTGTAAGTTGCTTATGGTTGTACATGATGGGACAAAAAGATCATAAAGAAGTTGAGTATCTTTAGATCTCAATTTAAGTATTTCAATTATGCTTCTTCACCATTAAAACCGTCGTGTACCATCATCGTAAAGCACATTTAGTGAGAAGCATTGGGAATTATTTAAGAGCGTTAAGATTTGTAAAATCTCAACTTAATTTGACCACTGATTAACAAGATAATGTTGTTCATGACCATTGGTTAAGATCATAACAGAAGTTGAGTTATCTTTAAGATCTAACTTAAGTACTTCACGATGATTCTTCACCAAATGGAAAAAATTACTACCATTGTTGTTACCTTAGACGCCATGAGTGCCCTTTGGTATAGGATCAAGTGTCGTAAACCACAAAGTTTTTTTATGAGAAAGTACGTAAATATAGATGATGTGTTCTAGCATTGTTACAACTAGTTTTATTATGATCTTTTTGGTTTTTAGTGGTAACCAATTAGTGTAGGGTAAGGAGGCTCTTATAAAGAATTTTTAAGAAATGAGATTCTAAAGAACCATATAACAATTCTTGATCTTTATGTTTCCATCAGCATATGAACAATAATGATGCTTCTTCATAATTAACCATGGCTTCTCTGATGGTTTATGACCGGTGTGTTTAACATCTCTTGTATATCAATATTATCTCGACTGATTTGTTTAACATATTTTGTATATCAATATCATCACGACAAATCTAACATCTTGTGTATATTAATGTCATCATGATGTGGGGTAAGATCGCCATTATGAAGAATTTTGAAGAAATGAGATTGTGTAGTCCATCAAAGGAGTTGAGTTATCTTTAGGATCCAACTTTAGGATCCTAAAGAAAACACACCATGATACACTCGTTTCAATATCATGTTGAACTTGCGATACAGGAAGTGAAATCCAAGAAATTTAGAACAAAATGAGAAGGCGTTTGTGCCAAGGATATAACTGATGTTAAAGTTGAAGCAAAGCCGTTAGTTTACACACGCACACATATACAAGCACGCACGCGCACGCACACTCACACACACTTGACTCATAACTTTTTATAATTTGCGCACTAACGATGTTGAAACACCGCTAATACGATATTATTTGCATATTATTGACACACAAGAATTATTTAGCTAACAATGTTGACATACTTTCACATAACTTTTTGTACTTGCACAACAATTGACACATTGTCAATATGATATTATTGACACATAGAGGATTTTTCTACGCTTTATATTCTTTCTATCTTAAAACACTTTTTATTTATTCTAAAGCCTATATACACATACACACGCGTACGCGTGCAACAAAATTTAGGAATTATAATTCATTAAGTAATGAGAAAAAAAATGCCCTTCAAAATTTAAGCAATTTAGATAACCAAAACGTCCATAACCTAATCTAGTACTTATTAGCAATAGAGGATACATCATTATATGAGCTAAAGTTAATAATTCTAATAACCTTTTTTCTCTAGTAATGTAGATAACAAACAAAATTAGAAAGTTGGAAATAATTACCTTATATAGTGCTATTTGAAATTCCTAAACTGGAGTAAAGTAATATACCTAATCGAATCGTTAAGGAAATTACACATTTAAAATGATTATTATCTAATATAACTAATCCTTAACACGCTTAAGGAATTCGATCTAGTGAAGTGGTATCACATTTTTGAAAAAATGCTTAACGTATGTATAATCCCTTATCCTTTCTGAAAACGAACTAGTAAGTCCTAATATATAAATTAAATAAGAAATTAAAATAAAAAGTGCTTGTAAATTTAAAATCATCCAAAAAGAATCCATTCAGATCGAATCACACAAATCTTTCACCGAACATCCTGTCGTTAATGATTTTGTCATTTTAAATATACCTGAAGAGGATGTTGAACCCAAAAAATTATTCTTGATCCTGATGATAAGCCCCATGTGGGAAAATGCCAAGATTGTAGCACCGACTTCTAATTCTGCCATTGTTCAACCCAATGTTGATGACAACTTTGTTATCAATAGTACTCACTTAAATATGATTAGGGGAAATAAATTCGATGGTTATCTGCGGGCCGATCCGCATGACCGCATCCGTGAATTTTTCGCAATCTGCGACGTGTTCAAATACGGTGAAACTCAGAACGAAGCCGTAAAGCTTTTAATATTTCCATTTTCCTTGTGCGATGAAGCTAAAACCTGGTTTAACGAACTTAATGAAGAGTCTATAACATCATGGGAACAAATGAGAAGAGCTTTTATAAACAGATTCTTTCCACCTTCGTTATTTAACCGTCTCTTACTTGAAATCAGAAATTTCTCTCAACTCGTATGCGAAAGTCTAACCGACGCTTGGTTACGACTCAAGAGCATGCTTCGAAAATGTCAAGGGCACGGTCTGACCAAAGGAGCTATTATTCAAATATTCTATCATGGTCTCGACCAACCCACTAAAGGAATCCTGGACGTAACAGCCGGAGGAATCTTCCTCTACAAAAGTCCAAATCAAGCTTTTCAATTTCTCGAGGACAAAGTCCTTTTCAAACATGATTGGCCCATTAAATCTAAAAACGATCATCATCAAAAATCTGTTTCCTTCACCGATGGAAGTTATAATAATACTGATAATTCTCAATTTAAGGAAAAATTGAAGGCTATGGATCTTAAATTATAAGCTTAAATAAAGAATTGCAAGATATACGTAACAAATACAATGAGCTTAGAAAAGGAAACGCTTCTAAAAACCACCTGAATGATGACACGCCGATGTGTGAACGTCATGAAGCAAATTACATCCAATCTGAAGGTCATAAAGACTGAAATTCTTATGATTCGCATTCTCACCAATCCCATCATGATCGTAATGATTCCGAGAAATCGCTCACAGAATTAAACAATGATGTGATAAATGACCTCGAAGATTTCAAAAGACGTGTTCGTAGCATGAGAACTGTTCATGATAAACTTTATGACAGAAACAATCATAAAACCACTGGTGTTTTACCTAACAAAGAGTCTAGAACAGTCAACCAAGAACCTCAATTTAAAACAGATCTTGAAAAATCAATCACACAATTCTTGGATGGTCAAAGAGTTACAAATATGTTTTTCAAGAACAATTTTAATGATATGATTTTAAAGATGAAGCAAAATGAAAAGAATTTCCAAACTAAAATTAAAAATATGGAAAGAAAAATAGATGAATGGGAGAAGTCTCAAAACCTCTCTTTGGAACAAACCAATAGGACTGACCCACCTCCTCCTCAAGCTCATACCGAGCATATGAATGTCGTATTCACCGAGAGTGGAAAGTCCGATGATTATCCAAAAATTCAAAAAGATCCACCACCTTCTATCATCGTTAACAATAAAATCAAAAAAGACCGCCCAATTAAGACATCAAAAAAGGGCTATCACGTGGTAAAAACAAAAGAATATTGATTGCAGGCTTTTACACTACATATATAATATATTATAAAATATGAAATATATATAAGTCTAAAAACAACAATCAATAAAACCGAGAAGTAGT